>CM040833.1:35642508-35672508 GCA_022828995.1 Vimba vimba
GCTCCTTCCTCCAGTCTTTGGTGCATTTTCTGTCATCCTCATCCTGTCATCCACCCCCATCCCCTCACACCCTCTACAAGCCGTCTCTCCCACACTTCTCCCAGCACTCACACACATCAGACTGGCACTTTCCCTACTGCATTTCAGCAGGCTCGGGTTACTCCACTGCTTAAAAAAACAACATTAAAAGAATTACAGATCTATCTCTTTCCTACCATTCATTGCGAAAACACTTGAACGAGTTTCTTTCAACCAAGTAACATCCTTCCTGTCTCTGAACAACCAGCTGGATGTCAACCAATCCGGCTTCAAGAAAGGGCACTCAACTGAGACTGCATTACTGTCGGTCACTGAAGCCCTACGGATTGCAAAAGCTGCTTCCAAATCTTCAGTCCTCATTCTCCTGGATCTGTCCGCTGCCTTCGACACTGTGAATCATCAGATGCTTCTGTCCAGCCTCTCATCACTGGGCATCACAGGAACTTCCCTCCACTGGTTTGAGTCCGATCTCACAGGGAGGTCCTTCAGGGTCGCATGGAGAGGCGAGGTATCCAGAGCACATCAGCTGACCACAGGGGTTCCTCAGGGTTCAGTTCTTGGTCCCCTCCTCTTCTCCATCTACACCACATCACTGGATCACATCATACAGGCACACGGCTTCTCCTACCACTGCTATGCTGATGACACACAGCTCTTCCTCTCATTTCAACCAGATGATCCCACAGTAGCTGCACGGGTCTCAAGCTGCCTGGCGGACATCTCGACATGGATGAAGGAACATCACCTGCAGCTCAACCTGGCAAAGACTGAGCTTCTCCCTGCCAATCCGTCTCTACAGCACAACTTCACTATCCAGCTAGAGTCATCATCAATCACCCCATCAAGGTCGGTCAGAAATCTTGTGAGTAATATTGGATGACCAGCTGACCTTCACAGATCACATTTCAAAGACAGCTCGATCATGCAGGTTTGCACTGCACAACATCAGGAAGATCATGAACTGAGCCTGCAACACAACTTCTCGTCCAGGCCCTGGTCATTTCTAGGCTTGACTACTGCAATGCTCTTCTGGCTGGACTTCCATCATGTGCAACTAAACCTCTACAGATGATCCAGAATGCTGCAGCTCGTCTTGTCTTCAACGAGCCCAAGAGGGCCCACGTCACTCCTCTGTTCATCTCTCTGCACTGGCTACCTCTCACTGCTCGCATCAAGTTCAAGGCATTGACGCTCGCTTACAGATCTATCACAGGCTCAGCTCCCTCCTACTTTCACTCACTCCTACGAGTCTACATCCCTACCAGACGCCTACGATCGGTCAACGAGCGACGTCTCGTGGTTCCATCACAGAGAGCCACAAAATCACTTTCCAGAACATTCTCATTCACAGTTCCATGATCTCTCCACCCTCATCCGGAATGCAGAATCCCTGGCAACATTCAGAAGACATCTGAAAAACTCATCTCTTCCATGAGCACTTAACCTCATAAAAAAAGATAAAAAAATAAAAAAATAAAAAGATTTCCTTTTCCTTTAATCCTCCCTTATCGGGCTTATGCTACTCTGAACAATGTCTGAACTTCGTATTTTGAGCACTTCTTGCATTGTTTTTGCCTCTTCACGATGACTCGGTTAATTTAGTCCTAAATTGTAAGTCGCTTTGGGCAAAAGCGTCTGCTAAATGATTAAATGTAATGTTAATGTCAATGTAAATGTCAAAGGCTCTAGAATAAGTCTCAAGGTAGAAGAAAGATGGATGTCTGATCAGAAGAAGGTAGCAGATTATTTTAATAGCTTTTTTACTACTGTTGCTGAAAAACTGGCAAATGAGCTTCCAGTACGAGCTGAGATTTTCAATGATGAATTAGTCAAGGAGTATTATACAAAAAGTGGTGTTATTCCAGGTGGTTTTTCATTTACAAAAGTAACTGAGAGTAATGTTCTTAATAAGTTAGGTGAACTCAAAATTAGTAAAGTGACAGGGTTAGATAATATTCCAACAAAGTATATTAAGGATTCAGCTAAAGTTATTACCCCTTTGGTTACTCATATTATAAATCTCTCAATCACACAAGGAAAGGTTTCCAGGGAGTTAAAAGTAAGAATTATCCCCATATTTAAGAAAGATAGTAGGTTAGAATGTACTAATTATTGGCTAGTTTCAATCCTGCGTGCTTTATCAAAAGTGATGGAAAAGATTATATATGATCAAGTTGAAGACTATATCTCTAATTTTAATATAATGTATGAGTTCCAGTCCGGTTTTGGGAGGATGCACTCAACAATATTGTTTTTAACAGATCCTATAAGAAAATAAATGTATAAAGTCAAGTTAAGCGGGATGGTGTTGCTGGATTTACAAAAGGCATTTGATACAACTGATCACAGTATTTTGCTTCAAAAAGTAAAATCAATGGAGTTTAGTGAAAAGGCCTGTGAATGGATTCTTACTGTCTAAATAGGTGTCAAATAGTGGATTTAAATGGGGTGTTTTCTGATTGTTTGCCCATTTCATGTGGAGTTCCGCAGGGGAGTGTTTTAGGTCCATTTATTTATATTTTTATTTTTTTGTATATTAATGATTTAAAAATGGTCTGTTCTAGTGAACTTTTTTATATGCAGATGATGCAGCAATAATTGTTTTACATGAAAGGAAAGAAAATGTTGAAAATGAGTTAGGTAGAGAGATTGAAAGGTTCTCTAAATGATTTATTAATACTAAGCTTTTTTTTTTTACACTTTGGTAAAACCAAATCTGTATTATTTAGTTTGGCTGCTAAATTGAAAAAAGCTCCAGATTAGAGGTAAAGGTTGGTGACTTGATCATTACACCAAAACAGGAAGTAAAGTATCTGGGCTGTGTATTAGATAATAAATTGACAGGTGAAAGTATGGCTGTTTTAGTTCATTCAAAAATATGTAATAGGATAAAAAATGTAAGCAAGACAGGCGGCTTTTCTAAATACTCTAACTTTAAAAATGGTTTAGTGGTAGTACGAAACGAACCAAAAATAAACTGCAGACTGCTCAAAATAAGCTATGCAGGGTAATATTGAAAGCACATCCACAGATGCATCTAAATTACAAACATTTTAGAACGCTTGGTTTTTTTAAAAGTTGAAAAAAGGGTAACATTTCTTAAATTTGGTGTTGGCATTTAAAATAATAAAGAAAAGTGTTCCAAGGTACCTGATAGATAATTATGTACATGTGAAAAAAGTGCATAGTCATTCCACAAGGGGGAGTAGCACTGATATTTATCCTTGTAGATTTAAGAGTTTAATGGGGTTGAATTCCTTTCTATATACTAGTGCTATAGCATGGAATAATTTACCTTGTTGTATAAAGCAGATAAAAGTTGAAAGTGTTTTTAGAAAGGAAGTTAAAAAATGGCTTTTTTATCATTAATTTAAAAGTGATGTAGTGTGAGATGCTGAACTTGATGGTGATTTCTCTCCATATATGATCTGTTCTTACATTTTGTAAACAGAGGACCACAATGGAAATAAGCCTTTGGTTTTTTTGTGTATCTTATCCTCGACAGTTTTTGAAATTATGTATGATACCTCTTTGTACAAATTTTCTGTTTCAATATTGTCTAATAAATCAATCAACCAGGATAATGCAAGAAACATAATGCTGTCAATGAAACAGGATTGGGTCCACATATTGGATGCTTTGCCCATAACCTTGAACTTAGAATCACAGCAAGGAATGGCAGTCAATCAGGTATCTCGACTGCTTGGAAAAATCAGAAGAACTGTTGGTGTTTTTTCCACCCCAGCTCAGCAGCTGCCCATAGTTTGAAGATAAAGCAGGAGATGCTTCACTTGCCAAAACATTGTTTAATACACAACGTGCCCACACGCTGGAACTCCAGCTATGAGATTGTTGAGCGCTATCTTGAACATAAATCTGCTGTTTACTAACAGAAAAGGCCCTTAAAAACATGGATATCATCAATCTGAGTGTCGCAGAGAGTGTGATTGAGATTATGAAGCCTCTAAAGATGGTCACTACAATACTGTGCACTGAAAGAACACCATCAGTTTTTATGATTTTACCATTTAAAAAAAAGTTCTAATCACCGCAGAACAGGTATGTATTATATAATAATTTTATCCTAAGATTGATATTTACTCTCATGTAAACTGAACATATTAACATTGTTACAATGTTCACTTAACTCACTTAGTAATTAGCTAAATGGTCATTTTATTTGTGTAATTTTACTGCAGGGTGAGACCCGAGAGACTACAGAGGCTAGTCCATCATCTGTGACTGCAGAGTCAGCATCTTCTCCTCTGCCAAAGAGCTTAGCCTTGGCAGAAATTTTTGGCCTACTCTTTAAAACTGTTAAAAAGAGCCAGGATGATTTGCAGCAGCAGTTGAAAGATGAAGTGTACACCTACATAGCATAGAGCATAGTGCACTTCAGTTGAATCAAACCCGCTTGCCTGGTGGAAGGCTCAATAATCTGTTTATCCTAAACTAGCCAAGCTGGCAAATCATTAACTAGCAATACCTCGCTCTCGCTCTGTCCCCAGCGAGAGGGTTTTCTCGACGGCAGGTGATATAGTTACTGCCACAAGATCTTCACTCACCACTGATAATGTGGACAAACTGATCTTTTTGAAGAAAAACCTGAAAATAGAATAAATCTTAGCTTTTAAGAGGTGAATAATGACCTTACAAGTTAATCACAAAATGTTATACATTGCTCCAAATGCACAGATTTTACATATAACATTTTATTTTGTATTTTCACATCGGGAGATGTCATTCAGTTCTGTATTGCCTGATCTTTCCGCTGCCATTATGCCATTCATATTCGAACTCTAGCTGCAGAGAGTGGCTGGAATGGTGTCTCGCTAAAAGCAGTGTTTTAGAAAAGCTTGAACATTGAACTTGCAAACTGAACTCGCGTGTGTCAATCAGACACGTGTTACCACCTGCTATACCCTCTGAAACCCAGTCTCCCCACGAACCCATGCAGCTTGGTTTTGCTAAACCCACTGAGGAAGAAACACTACGACGTTGCATGCACAATCTTTGTTTTTTACTGTGGAGAGCCAGGCCATCACAGCATCGGTTGTCTACACAAAGCCCGGAGGTCTACCAATTCAACCAGTCGGATGAGTGTTGAACACTTCTCTCTCCCCCACAAAGTCATTTGTGCTCCCTTCCAGAATTGAACTTGAACTTGCAAACTGAACTCGCATGTAAAGGTGAAAACTGTTCCTTTTCTGAATATGTCATCCTGGCTATAAAAGTGGATAACCTCATGAGAAATGCTCCAAGGAGAAAGCCAAAGCGTTTTCCACAGCCACTCATGCCAGTTATACACACACCCCAGTCAATCAGAAACGTGTTACCACCTGCTATTCCCTCTGAAATTCACAAAGTCAGTTGTGCTCCCTCCCAGAATCGCTTTTGAAGGTTTTTTTTTTTCAATTCCACAGCGCTGATCGACTCAGGTGCCACCCTGAATCTCATCCGAGACCTCATCAACAAATTCAACATTCCTACCCAGCTATGCATTCCACCAATACAAATCAGCGCTGTTGAGAAGTCCCTTGGAGATGGCATCATTCAGCAGACTGTGCCCCTACAACTTCAGATTGGTATGTTTCACCAAGAAGCCATTTCATTCTATGTGATTGAGTCACCTCGCCACAATTTCATTCTGGGACAAGTAACCATGGTTTTCTCTCCATGACCCCACCATCTCCTGGTATCATGGAGAACTGACCCATTGGTCACAATTCTGCCACTCTCACTGTATGAACACCCTGATTGTCAAGCCATGTCTTACCACCAGCATTGAAAGCCCTGATACTGAACACTCCAAAGCTATTCCTTCTTGTTACCATAACCTTCTAGAAGTGTTCAGTAAAGTAAAAGCCACTAAACTACCACCTCATCATTCCTGGGATTGTGCCATTGACTTGCTACCCAGCGCCATGCCTCCTAAAAGTAAAGTTTAACCACTTTCATGTCTTGAAACCCAAGCCATGAAAAGGTACATAGAAGAGGCCCTGAGCTCTGGCTTCATCCGTCCCTCCACTTCTCCCACAGCGGCTGGCTTCTTTTTTGCCAAGAAGAAGGCTGGAGGATTACGCCCCTGCATTGATTATAGAGGCTTGAACAACGGGAAGCCAAGATCAACACCAAATTGGACCTTCAGAGTGCATACAATTTAATCAGAATCAGTGAGGGGGATGAATGGAAAACGTCTCAGGTTACGACTGTAACCATAGTTCCCTGAGAAGGGAACGAGACGATGCGTCAATGACGCTTTGGGAACGCTCCTGCGTGATTGCGTCTGAAGCACCTATGTCAACTAGTCCAATGGCGAGAGTGGGCGTCACGGGCGGGTGACGTGACGACCAGGAAAGGATAAAGGACATCCGGTTTAGAACCACGCTAGCTTCGAAAAGGGCCGAAGCAAGTCGATCACAGGGATGTAGTAAGTATGGCAAAGTGACGCATCGTCTCGTTCCCTTCTCAGGGAACTATGGTTACAGTCATAACCTGAGACGTTCCCTTTCGAGGGAACTCGCGATGCGTCAATGACGCTTTGGGAACGAGAATGCCCAACACGCCATACGAACCAGAACCTCTCTGTGTGAATACTGCACAACTAAGACAAGAGAACCTGGGGAAGCACCCAGGTCGAAGTTGCAAAACCTTACGAATGTGAGCGGAGAGGACCAGCCTGCCGCATGCCACACCCTACAGGGATATCTACATATAAATAATAAGGCTTCTAAGCCGCCATACTCCTGTCCTGGTCTAAAATCACCACGGAGGAAACAACCAAAGGTCCCCCCCTTTCTCCCCCTCCTCAGGGAAATACCACCAAAAGGGACATGTAGGCACTAAGGCTGCCATGTACACCTTCAGTGTGGAAGGGGATAACCCTGCGGAAAAACAAGCAAGCAGTAACTCCAGCACTGTACCAATCGGGCAGTAACTGGGCCCGAGACCCGCAATATGAAGTGAAAACCCATCACTAAATACATAAAGTTTCCTCGTGGAGAGAGCTCTGGAGTGAAGTATGGTCTCCACAACCTCAGTTGAGAGACCAAGTCAATGAGTTTGGCCCCTTCAGAGGCCAAACCCACAGGTTCCATATATCTGGGCTGGGGTGAAGGGTCACCCCTCCCACTTAAAACCAAAGGTCCCTCCTGACTGGAATCTCCAAGGGAGAGCCATCGAGTAGAGTCACCGGGTCTGAGAACCAATCAGACCGGCCAGTACGGTTCTACAAATAGTAGACTTATTCCGTCCCGGCGGACCTTCTCCAGAACTCCTTGGAGCAGAATAATCGGGGAGAGATGTACAGACGTAGCCTCGGCCATGTCCATACCACAACGTCCAGCCCCAAGGGAGCTGGGTGTGTGAGGGAGAACCAAAGTGGACCAAGCGTCGTATCCTGAGACGTGAACAGATCCACTTGTGCCTGGCCATAAACCCCCCAAAATGTGCTCCACCACCTCGGTGTGGAGCCTCCATTCCCCGGGCCTCAGCCCCTGCCTCAACAGGATGTCTGCTCCTACATATTTATGTAAGAGACCACTGACGTGTTGTCTGTAAGGACAAGCACATGATGGTCCCTCAGGTCTGGGAGGAATGTCTCAACGCATTGAAGACTGCCATCATATCCAGGTAATTTATGTGCCAAAAAGATGATGACTCCTCCACAGGCCCTGAGATGAGCGGCCTCCCAATACCGCTCCCCAGCCAGTGAGGGAAGCATCTGTCGAGATAGCAACTCGATGGCAAAGAGCTCCCAACACCGGAACCTGGGAAAGGAACCAGTATTTCCTCCATATAACCAAGGCGCGGAGACACTGCCGCGTGATCTTGATCGTACGAAGTGGGTTTCCCCTCGGGGAGAACCCTCTGGTTCTGAGCCACCACTGCGAGAGTCTCATATACAGTAGGCCAAAGGGTATCACATTGGACGCTGCTGCCATGAGGCCCAACAGTTTCTTAAACTGTTTCACAATACGTGACTGCTCATGTGAGACAGGAACCAATAATTCCTCCATATAACCAAGGCGCGGAGAAACCGCCGCGTGATCTTGATCGTACGAAGTGGGTTTCCCCTCGGGGAGAACCCCCTGGTTCTGAGCCACCACTGCGAGAGTCTCATATACAGTAGGCCAAAGGGTATCACATTGGACGCTGCTGCTTGAGGCTCAACAGTTTCTCGAACTGTTTCACAATGCGTGACTGCTCATGTGAGATAGGAACCAGTATTCCTCCATATAACCAAGGCGCGGAGACACTGCCGCGTGATCTTGATCATACGAAGTGGGTTTCCCCTCGGGGAGAACCCTCTGGTTCTGAGCCACCACTGCGAGAGTCTCATGTACAGTAGGCCAAAGGGTATCACATTGGACGCTGCTGCCATGAGGCCAACAGTTTCTCGAACTGTTTCACAGTGCGTGGCTGGCCTAGCTTCAACTCTTTTGTGGTTGCGAGGATAACAGCTACACGAATGGGCAAAGTATGGCTCGCATCGTGACTGAATCCCATACCACACCAAGGAAAGTGGTTCTCTGTAGTGGAGAAAGCACACTCTTCTTTGCATTGAGTCTCACCC
The DNA here is from genome assembly GCA_022828995.1 of Vimba vimba. Classification (NCBI taxonomy): domain Eukaryota; kingdom Metazoa; phylum Chordata; class Actinopteri; order Cypriniformes; family Leuciscidae; genus Vimba; species Vimba vimba. The sequence goes on from CM040833.1 coordinate 35,651,123, forward strand.
CAATTTCTTCATCTGAGCGAGGACGACATCTCGATGCCGAACTGCTAACTGCTCCGATTCCGCCAGAATCAGCCAGTCATCGATGTAGTTCAGAATGCGTAGCCCTGCAGCCTGGCGGGGCCAGAGCTGCATCTACGCACTTCGTGAACGTGCAGGGTGATAGAGTTAGACTGAATGGAAGCACCCGATAATGGTATTCTTTGCCCCCAAAAGAAAACCTCAGGAATTTCCTTTGTTGAGGGAAGATGGAAGTAAGCGCCTTTTAAATCTATTGTGACTATCCAGTCCTCGGATCTGAAAAGAGTCACAATCTGTTTGAGTGTGAGCATAATGAACTTGAGTTTCATGACTGCACGATACAACAGACGAAGATCTAAAAATGGGAACGCAGCCCCCCATCCTTTTACGGAACAATAAAGTAGCGGCTGTAAAACCCCGATTCTCTGTCGGGCGAGTACACCTGCTCTATAGCTCCCTTCGCTAATAGAGACTCTACTTCCTGCTCCATTACCAGAGCCTGCTCGGGATGTACTAACGCGAGTAGCACCCCGTTGTAACGAGGTGGAGGAAAACTAAACTGTATTCTATAACCTCTCTCTATTATCTGCAGGACCCATGAAGATATATTCGGCAGATTCTTCCACTCTGTCAGAAAATCTACTAAGGGTACCAGTCTCTCGAGACTGGCCTCTGGTGTTATTGTAACAGCCACTTCGGTGACCTGAAGCATCCTGGCAGGAAACAACCGAACTGACTCTTTTTGAACCCCCCTCAGAGGGTGCGAGTTTGACACAGTGTCGTGGTGACACTGAGCCATGTGCTCGCTGGAAACCGCTGCGCCCCGAGACCAAGGGTGCGGGGTTGGCAGAACGGCCTCCTGAGGGCACCGAGGTGGGGCGGGCACCGTATAATGAGGTGTACACCGCTCCACCCCGGTCGGGGTTGCCCTCAGAGGTCTGACACCAGTGGCATCAGGACCTTGGCTGAAAACCTTTTTCACAGAAAAACAGTCCTCAGATCCATCTTCTGCTTTAAAGGCTTCTGTTGAGAATGCCATTCTGGTCCCCAATCTTTCTGAGGGGGAGCACAGGAAATTACACTCTGCCTGTACAATGAGTTTGTTAATGGCTAGAGCTGCTCCGCCCAGCAGCCCCAATTGCAAAGTTATAAACTCTAAACTCATTGTCCACAGAAGATTGAGATGTAGAATCTTCAATTCCCTTAACTCGATGCTCAGCACATCCATCTCCTCGGAGGTGGACAACTGTAGCACCAAATTATGCCATTTAATTCCTCAAAATTAAATATAGAAAAAGATCAACCAGACAAGTTAACACGGTCTGGATGAATTACTGAACATATACATGAATCTAACTAATGAAAGTCAGATTAGCACATTTTAAATGCAGCCCACTTATTTAATTCCTCAGAATCAAACAGCAAAAAATCAACCAGACAATTTAATATAGTCTAGATGAAAGGCTGAATATATATTTATATATAGGCTTATATATAAAAAATAGTTTCAACATGCAATAAAAGAATCATAAATTCATAGCTTGCAATACACAATTTTATTTATTTATTTTTTAATAAATGCATTGCATTTGCATAACCACTGGACTCTAATTGCAGTCTTTTTTTTTTTTTTTAAATAAACAGTAGCATGGGGAAACTCCCGATAGTGCTACACACGTGGGTAATTTTCATGAATGAACGTAGCCCGTCCACTATTATTCTTAATGCAGACCACGTAATCTACGCGCTGCCACAGCACACGCGAGATCCGAGCCAAAGAATCTTTATTGACTTTCTTCCCTCGAGAAGAAAGCCATAAGGAGCAGAGCTAAACTCTCGATAGTGCAAATGTTACACGTCGGGAATTTATGAATGAACACTGTCAGTCCCCTTTTACTAGAGCTGACCGTGCATGCTCCACCCCCAAACAAACAACACATGAATCGCGTGAATCGAGTGCAGGGAGGAACACACGATCCACAGATGTTTGCTCCCCATACTCCTGTCTTTATATATATGCTTGTGGTTGTGGACTGCATTGATGCTCAACACATCTACCTCCTCGGAGATAGACTGCTGAAACACCGGGCTCTCTAACCAGGACGGAAGAAGCCGCGGCGCGGGCTTCCGAACCAGAGAGAGAGCGCGCTGGATCCCCCGGGAAAAGGCAGAGAAAAGGCGGAGCCCGTCTCTAACCCCTCCGCGAGATCCATTTGCGAACCCCACAATACCAGCTTCCGTGCTGCCTCGGCAACACAGGGCCGGTACTGCGAGGAACGCGAGCCTGAACACCCTCCTCAAAGAGTGACAAGCGGGAACGGAGCGAGTAAAGCGATAGTAACTCGCAATGATCGTAGTCAGCACCCTCGAGCGCTGACAGATCATGCACCGTTCCAAACAAACAACACATACATCGTGTGTATCCCCACCCGTAAAGACAGAGGGCAGGGAGGAACACACGATCTAAGGTTGTTTGTTCGCCATAATATCTTATTGCTTTTGACTGATATAGAGACAGACAACAATAAATAAAACAGACAGTATAACACAGAGCGCTTGCTGAGGCACAGAAGCTAGCGTGGTTCTAAACCGGATGTCCTTTATCCTTTCCTGGTCGTCACGTCACCCGCCCGTGACGCCCACTCTCGCCATTGGACTAGTTGACATAGGTGCTTCAGACGCAATCACGCAAGAGCGTTCCCAAAGCGTCATTGACGCATCGCGAGTTCCCTCGAAAGGGAACTGCATTTCTCCTTCCCTTTGTAGTAGAGGTGGATGCCTCCAACAATGGCATCGGAGCTGTCCTGTCGTAGCGCCATGGACAACCGCAGAAGCTCCACCCCATGCTTTTTTTCCCATAAACTCACAGCTGCAGAAAGAAATTATGATGTTAGCAAATAAGAACTACTCTCCATGAAAGCAGCAATTGAAGAATGGAGAAGAATAGAGGGGGCTCTTCATCCATTCCAAATCGTAACTGATCACAAGAACTTTGAATATATCAAGAACGCCAAGAGATTAAATCCACAAAAAGCTCGTTGGTCCCCTTTTTTTTTAAAGGGGAAATGTAATTAGTGGTTAATGAGGGATATCAATAATTGGGAGGGTATTGTTGTCAAAGGTGGAATCTTTATCATTAGATGTGCCTCAGAAGGTGATTAACACAGCAGCACACAAACATGCCAAATATTTAAAATAACAGGATTACAATGTAAAAGATTATTATTGTGTACATAAAGATATGGTGAATCCGGCTTGTCCTGTAGATGATCTGCTTGTGCACGAGCCGATTTGTTTGCGCTCTGGAGAAGTGTTCGGTCATTCCACTATCAAATTCCGTCATGTAAACAGTGAATCCGCCATGGCCTGAGCGCAACTGACATTTAAAGGGAATGGGAGACGAGACTCTGATTGGTTTAATGCATGTAAATCCCAAAACACACCCATTATTCATTATGAGAATAGGGACAACCCTTTAAGACCATGCGCCGGGAGCACCGACCATTTTTCCCTTCGTTAAACTAGCAAAAGTGGATTCGGACTCGCCCTAAGTGAACTTGCGCCCTAAGTGAACTTGCGCCCTGCGCTTTAGACCATGCGCTTAGATTGTTAAAATAGGGCCTTATTACTTTATATAAAGAAAAAAGCCACATTATTTAAAAAGAAGGTAATATGTAAGACCAAAGAGGGGACTTGAGGTCTTAGATTATAGTACACCTAATGACACCTTTAAAATTAAATGGTTGATAGAATTTATGAAGAAAAGAGAAAGTCTTTGGAATGTATTTCCTAATTATATATTTAATACTCTTGAAGGCATAGACTTCTTGTTGAAATGTAATTTTTCTGTTGACAAAATTCCTGTTAAATATGCCAGTTTTCACAGACAAGCCCTGCTAGCATGGAAACTGGTACAGTATATAAGCACAATTTTTCACCGCACAGTTATTTCATGAAATAACAAAGACATCGTTTTTAAAAACAAATCACTATTCTATCATACTTGGTTCAACGAAGGGATTATTTTAGTAGGACAATTGGTTTATTCCAATGGATGTTATCATATACTGAATTTCCACAAACATACCAGTGAAACCAAGAGAGTTTGCTATTGTTCCTGATGCGATCCTACAGAGTGTGATGCTCCTCTTAAAGAACTCTTAATTCAGTGGAAATCAACATGGACAATCTTTGTGGCAACATTTTCACTTCGCAACTCATATTGCAGTCAGAAATAATATGTACACAACTATAAATTAAGTAAAGTTATGTATGCACTTACAAGTACTTCCTCCAGAGGACAGTCATCTGAGAGGGTTTCTTCACTGTCCAGTGCAATGGAAACAAATGGGTATTACAAAGTGTTGCACTTTCTTCCCTGTTGATGTAAAGTTAGAAAAGTCCACTTACTGCACATGCTTCAGCCACTCTCCTGGGAACAGGTAAAAGTGTTGGTGTATTGTGTAAAACTGCACAAAAGAGGAAAACACAATGGCATTACAATGAACTACATTATGGCAAAATATTTTTACATTAAGTTCAGCAGTTTTCACCTTCACAAGTCAAAGCAATTGATCACTACTCAATATTTATCAGTTGAAATGACTGTACCAGCCATTTGGATTATAGGCATACTTAATTTAATGCAGCAACAAATTATTTTACAGTGTAGCAAGATAATTTAAAGCTCATTTACCAGTAATGAAGGTGTTGATGCTACTGGTCCCTGGGTGTGGGTCTGAGGAAGAGCTGTACCCATGATGCCCTCCACAGTGGGTCCTTCACATTCAACCCCAGGGCCAGCTCTTCTGCCGGGGTTAATGTGGGGGGGGCAGGACCAACACCTGTTTCTTCTGCTCCGCCTTTTTCTTGGTTGCTGTTATAAACAGACAAACACATCATTTAACAGTGTTTTTTGTAAAAGAGACTAAGAACAGTAGAAGTAGAAAAAAATACCATTTTGAAGAATATTCTTGTCCTTCACTTTTACTTGTTCCCTGCATGTTCCAGTGGGTCCTGAGGTGGCTCTGACATTAAGCAATTATGAAATTATTAAAATACAAGAATATATACTGTAATAAGTGATAGAACCATAACATGGTGAGCACTTACGCATTTAATATGTCTGCTACTTTTTGCCAGCTCCTGGCTTTTGCAGACGTTGAGGTGTTCCCTGGCATTTTAATTAAGCTTTCAAATTCAGCACAACCTTCAAGCAATAACTCTTGCTCTGAGCGCGCTCTTTGGCCACGCTGAGCAGCCAATAGCCGCGTTGCTGATCAATGTTTCTACTATCGATACATATCCCCTTTTAAACCAGCGCATGAACGCGCAGTTATCTCAGATAACTCAATCCAGCTACACTAATCATAACCGTGTGTTTGAAGAACCTAATTAGCCAGATCATAATTAGCACGATGATATTATCTTGGCTGTCTCATTTGATCTCAGATGTTTTAAGCAGCGTACGAAGAATGGACCCGAGAGGGCACTCCACACCGGATTATTGTTATTCTTGCACAGACTACATTTCCCATAATAACTCACTGCCTGGACCCATCACCCCTGATTGCATCCACCTGTGTCTCATTAACCTTGTTAGCTCACCCTATAAAAGCCTGGTCACTTCTGTCACTCATTGCTGAGTGTTGTATGAGTTAGTTCTGCACTGCTGAGCATTAGTGTCCTGGTTCTCTTGTGTCTGGGTTTCTCTGTTGGCCTCAGCCCTTTACCTTGTTATGGTTTGGACTGTTAGCTTATGACCTTTGCCTGCTAGTGGACTTCGATTGTGGATTTAGCTTTCAATAAACTGCATTTGGATCCTGAATGAATGAGAGCAAAGCCAGAGTCAGCACACAATACATTAGCTTATCTGCTAATCTTCTGAGAGAGAGAGAGAGAGAGAGAGAGAGAGAGAGAGAGAGAGAGAGATATTAAACTTATCTTTTTTTATTTATTATTTACTTTTTTTATTTATTTGTATGTATGCATATTTCTGATGATTGGAAATGCTTTAGCAATACATTGAAACAATTGTCATGCCAATTAAGCACATTTGTATTGTATTGTATTGTATTGAATTGAGAGAGAGAGAGTGTGTGTGTGTGTGTGTGTGTGTGTGTGTGTGTGTGTGTGTGTGTGTGTGTGTGTGTGTGTGTGTGTGTGTATGTGTGTGCGCTTGCGCGCGCGCTCTGGTCTGGCGATCTGCCAGAGAGAGAAAGTGTGTGTGTGTGTGTGTGTGTGTGTGTGTGTGTGTGTGTGTGTGTGCTTTGAATGAGAGAGAGAGATAGAGAGAGAGAGAGAGAGTTTGTGTGTGTGTGTGTGTGTGTGTGTGTGTGTGTGTGTGTGTGTGTGTGCTTTGAATGAGAGAGAGAGATAGAGATAGAGAGAGAGAGAGAGAGAGAGAGAGAGAGAGAGAGAGTGTGTGTGTGTGTGTGTGTGACTGCGGTGTTTCCTCATTCTCTCAGTCTTCTCTTCACTCATGACCGGTGAGTTCTTCATTCTATGCTTTAACATCACATCATAAACACTGCACTGCACGAGAAAGAGGAAAGATCGGTGTGTGTGCGTGTGTGTGTGTGTGTGTGTGTGTGTGTGTGGGTTGAGACCACAGTAGCCTATATTTTTTCAGTCTATGGTTGAGACGAAGAAATTGGACCGATAGCAGTTTAGCAATAAAGATTGATTTATTTGTAATGCATGTCTGTCCGTCAGTATCTGAAGCCTGTTGCGTGTAATATAACCAACAGCGAACAAAACAGCTTTGACATATTTATGCAGCTGTATTATTCTCCTTCTACTGTCATGATATTCATGTGCTTGTAAGTTGAAATCAACGAAGCTTTTATAAGTCATAACCGCCAACAAATCACCATAAAGTGCCTTTGAGACTTCACAATTCCCGTTGTGTTGTATTAAGGAGACATTAGGCTGTTAGAAATGCATATTGGTCAAGCTCCTGCACTTTTTATAAATTAACTGCAAGCTGACAATATACGAGCAAACCATAACATACTGTATGTCCACCCTGTCATGGACAAATTCATAGTAGAATAAATACATTTTCATTGCATAGAGATTATAAAATGTAGATCTGAGGAAAGATAATGTGTCCCTTTCCCAACAAAACATTTTAGTTAATGGTAAAAGTATTTTGATAATAATGAAGTTACTGCTTAAATATGTATTGCCCAATAAAATATGCAATAGTTGCACATTCTGTTCTAAATAAAATCTAACAAAGATATTTAGTCAAACTTTAAAACAATACTAACTGGCCCTCATTTGTTTATTAAGAAATCACACACAAGGTTTTGTTAACTTGTTAAAATAATTTGTTTATTTCCATCATAAAAGTTGAACATGACAGGGTGGACAGATGCTTTAATGGGTGAACTAGAACGGGGGAACATTAGAAAAACAGGAACTCCAGTAGAAACTCTTAACCCATATAGACGAAGGAGGAGCCCGGCTCAGGCTGATTTTCAGGAGCTGCAAATGTCCTCCTGTCATGAACCATTTCCACCCCGTCATGGAAGGCTCGGTGACAGGGTGGACATTTTTTGGCTACAGTTAGTATTTAATGAGCACATGGTGTACAGCAGTTAGCAAAGTGATCCACTGTTGAAGCGGACTGTGCACTGTTTAAAATATATAAACTTTTCAGAAATTCTAAATATATATTAATTAATATTTCACCCAATTACAGGGTGGACATGTTAAGCTTGACAACACGCAAATACAAACACAATATGAAGAAAATTCTGAAATATAAGTGTAGATACTTCTGTGTGTGTTGCAGATGTTTTAACCTGCACTGAAGAAAGGCCGAGTGGGGGAGGAGATGCACTGAGGACATCAGCTGCGTTTACCCCATAATGACAGGGTGGACAGCAATTTCAGGACACATGCAAACTGCTTAATATTATTATGAAAATGAAATATAAATAATCAAAATGACTTGTTTTATTAAATAACTTGCTGAGGACAATAAGTACATTAAAAAAGTATTTTCATTTTATGTCATTTAACCACTTTTTACACTCACTGAAGTTACATGCCAAAATCACATACATCCAATCAAAGAAAATGGTATAAAACCAGAAAAACACATTTCAAGAGACGTATCATTGTTCTTATATGAGTGTAAGTGTTTGGCCATTTATAATAAAACCTCAGAATTTCATTATTTTGCATTATGTTCATGATGACTGAGCGATTCTGATGAGGACAAAGGCACTTTATAGTGATATTGACCCACAATACAACATTCAATTCAATTCACATTTATTTGTACAGCGCTTTTCACAATATATTTTCGTTTTAAAGCAGCTTTGCCGAAAATGCACGAGTCCACATTACAGTTCAGAGTGAGTGATCTGTTATCAGAGGAAACTAGTTATCGATTTCAGAAATGTACACAAATCACGCAGTTAACGTCATGCATACATTATGATTTTAGGCAGAAAGCTCGCTGAAGTAATTATTACAAGTTGTGAACATGATTACAATAGAAAATGTTGTGTTTTCATAACATAATGAATTGAAACAATCAAAAGCAGTAGCTACATGAAATAAATCAGCAAATAAATATGAAGTTAGGGGGAAATAATGAACAATAATGGTAACTCTTTACAATAAGGTTCATTAGTTAACATGAACTAAGAATGCACAATACTTCTCCAGCATTTATTAATCTTAGTTAATATTAATTTCAGCATTTACTAATACATTTTTAACATCAAAGGTTGTGTTTATTAACATTAGTGAATGCACTGTGAACTACACAGTGAACAGCTGTATTTTTATTAACTAACATTAATAAAGATTAATAAATACTGTAACTAATGTATTGCTCATTGTTAGTTCATGTTAGTGAATACATTAATGTTAACTAATGAACCTTATTGTTAAGTGTGTGTCTCTGTCACACTTATGATTGATATTTCCTTCACAATAAAAACGGAAGTGTGTATTTGACATGTGGTGTATGAAACTAACTTCAGTTTGAGACTGAGATCATGATGGTCTGCTATCACACAGGACTATGAGCTTTAACTGACTATAGTAGAGCTCAGACTGATCATTACACACACACACACACACACACTGTCAATAAAGCGTTCTGTGCACTGAGTATCTTCAGGCCTTTGGACTCGCTGAGATCTTCAGCTCTGTGAGCTGGATTTGGGGAGAGTGTGTGTTTCATGGCTCTTTGAGGAAGTGTAGTCAGATATCTTATGATGTTTGACATTAAACTGCTGACGAGATCATTCAGCACATCTGTGACCACATGATCGTGTGTGTCAGGGTTATTTGTCATGTTTATTCTTAGTCTTCAGTGGCGGTTCTAGACCATTTCAACTGGGGGGGCCAAGCTGGGGCCAGTTGTACTGTTAGAGGGGCCAGTTACATTTAGACCTTATTGTTGTCATATCATTTTCTGCACTGCACTGTAGGCATTAACAGGCAAAATACCATGTTTACAGTCATTCAACAATGTATTTGCATTTCCATTATATTTTTTAGATTTGCATTACATATTCAGAATCAGTCACATTAACTGTATTCTACGATTTTTGTGGGGTTTTTTGCAAAAAGATCAGCAAATTCATCTAGCTTTAAGGCCTTTGCCCTCCTTGACTCAATACTTATAACACCTAAATTGCTTAATCTGTCATCTGACATTGTGGACCCGAGATATGTTTTCACCAGCTTTAGTGCATACAATATAATATACAATTAAATTATGCTTATTTTAAATGTATTGTGCAGGCTAGGTATAAAAAATATAGGAAAAACCATGATAATATTAAACGCTTCAAAACAGAGCGCACAAAGCGCGCATGCGCATCGCGGGCGCAGAATGATGTGCTCAAAGCAACGTGGAGTCTCACGCCGGTTTCACACCGCAAGCGTCAGCGGCGCGTGAGCAGCGCGTATTTTTTTCGGCGTCCATGTTATTCAATGAGTGCATTCACACCGCACGCAGAGGCGGCGCGGCAGCGCGTAGCAGGAGCAGAGCAGGAGCAGCAGTGCCGCGATAGTTTCGGCGCCTGGTCTATTTTTGCTGCGCCGCTTACGCTGAATTAAAGTGACAATGCATTGATCATGGCCAAAAAGCGCATTGATGATATCTATTGTGTTTTAAACAGTCTATCAAATGACCAACAGCAATTTAAAAAGAAAACAAATGTCCAAAAACAAACTTGTTGCCAGAACAATAAAAACAAAGATGAACCAAAAGTTATATAAATGAAATGATTAATAAAATAAGCTTCTTGACAAGTCATTTCTCTTAAATGTATTTGAAAACGAAATAAAGCAATGCCAACTTATCCATTATAGAGTACTCTGTCTGTACACACGCCTCGGTTCAGCCGCGCGTGACAAACGGTTCCAGTGTGAAAGCAAAACGCGCGTGTCCTGCTCCTGCTCACCATACAGATGTGGCCCTTAGAAACGCGCGTTTTCTCCCGCGGCATTCGGCAATTCGTCTCGCACAGTCTCGCAGAATTCTGCAAGTGCTTTCGGGGGGGCCTACTTAAAAAAATCCCTCAATGTGTTTCGCTTCACAGAATATCCACCAGGTGGCGCATAAAAAACAACTTTACATTAGATTTTTTATTTTACTTCAAATTACGTCATGAGTGTGAGAAAACATCCACAATAAAATATAAATTATAAATAGTAATAGACACAAATATTTATAGTAGGCTACTGTATTATATAGACATTTGAAAATATTTGTAAATGCAAAAGGTTCATCAAAGTTGTCTTAAGACGAATTTTACGAATTTGTATATGCTTTGTCATTGCTGTGGTTTCCAGGAGATGAGTGCATGCAGAATATTTAACATTGCTTTTATTAAAACAGCAAAGTGACGTTCTTGCCAGCGCATAACATTTTTTGTACAACTATTAAGATGATTGTGCATGCAGTGCGTATTTATATAGCCTAAGTGCAACAGAGAATTTAGTGTGAGCATAATACACGTGACTCTGCCTGTAAAAACCCAGCAGTATTTTTTTTATATATACACAAAATCATCCTAACATAATGAAAGGCTTAAATAATGCGACTTACCCAGATTCTTAATTCGTGCAGATATTTCTTGTGTGATTGTTCTTGGGCAGATATTTCTTGTGAGGTAATGTTGCAGCACAACGCGTAGCATTTATATTTTGGGCGCATCTGATTTGCCATTATTATTAATAAATATTTTAATTGAACTGTCTTAATGCATTAAGCATAAAGATTTTTCCACGTTAGTCTCAGAATGTCCGGGGTTGGTTTGAGGTCTTGCCGACAGTTTGTAAATCTTCTAAATATTCATATTCACAAATTCCATATAAAGGGTGATCAACAGTTATAACTTCTAAAATGAAATAAAAATGACCAGATAAGAGGTATCTGATTGACAGTTTGACAGATGTTGTTTTAGAAAAATAATTACAACATTATGGGGAAGTGGTATTAAATATTTGGTAACACATAATACAATTATTTTAATTACGCATTTTGTTCAGTTTTGCTTTTACAAAATGTTCCCTGTTTTTTATATAATTAATTTAACCTGAGATGTGCGTTATAGCCTATCGCTTTTTGATCATTCTTTGTGTTGTCGAATTTTGACAGAGTTTCATTATTTGTTCATAATAATTTTATTCATAATTATGTCATTTTTTCGTTCTGTATTTCGTTTTGTATTCATTATTTCTTAATTTTAATCAATGTTTCGTGAACCAATTGCCTGGATTTAAGAAGTAAATATAGCAGACAATCACGACATTGGAGGCGCCGGCGAGTGAACTGGAGTTCGTCTCATAAATGAACCGAAACTCAGCGTATAATGCACATTCACATTCACAGCGTATTTAGACACATTTAGACGCATTCATAATCATTACTTTTACCGGTTCTTTGTGGCAAGCTTTATGTGTGCGGTCGTGCGCTTGAGTGCGGCTATATTAGTCTATAGTAAACGCATTACTTACAAAGCATAAGCCTCTTCCTGGCATGCTATCTAATCTACTAGGCTACAATGTCAGTTGGTTATATCAACATATGTCAAATTAAGTTACGCAATATCAACAAATTAAGTTAGAAACATTAATTTGAATAACTTAAAGCATATGGGGAGCGCGGGGCACAACCTAACGCGGGGTTAGTTGTAACACGCTTGTTTTAAATAGCCTACTTCTGCACATGCTTGGATGACGGAACTTTGTGTATTTAGTATTTACTAGTTGCCATATCAACACTATATAGAAAAAAAATTCCGCCAATTTTTTTTTTTAATTTTTTTTTGGAAGATATCCATAGACATTTATTAAACCATAGCAAAAGTAAATTTCTTACTTAAGTTCATTTTCCATCTCTATTTTTTCTGTTTATTTAAAATAAGACAAATCTGATATTATTTTAATCTCCAAGATGTTATTTAACAGTTGAGATAGTTATTTAATGCTTCGCTAACTAGCAGAAGACACTAGCAGGGTTTAAATCCCAGTTGTGCAGGCGGGGGCATGTTGTAACACTGCGTTACAATGTGCCCCTATTAGAAATATGCTATTATATTCTATACTTTTATTAATTAAAAACATGAGAAAAATGTGAATAAAGACTGAGAGTCAATGTTCAGAAAATACAAATTATTTATTTGTTTTGAACTATGTTGTATAGCTGTGTTCGTAGTCAAAACTCAAAAAATAGTTTATATTTAATTATTAAAAATTGCCATTATTTTATATGAAAACGTTTTTTAATTGTATTTTATTTAGAAAATATTTTAGTTTGTTTTGTATATATTTTTTATTAGATCAGATAACATTTTAAGCTGTCATATGGTCATGTTACAATGTACCCCGCCTATGGGGCATGTTGTCACATTTCAGTTCCATTCTTTCGGGGTATAACAAGAAAAAAGCATATACTGTATTGATAAAACAAAAACACATAATTGTACTAGACATGTGGGAAAAAATAAATACTCTGAACCATAAGTAGATTTACACAAACTGAGTAAACTAAGTCAAAAAGCGTTACTTTGTCCCCCGCTCTCCCCTATAGTAGATTTGCTTAAATAGCATTTAAACAAAGGAACTGCAAGGGATTAAAACCCTGTCCACGCGCTGGTGAAAACAGGAAAAACCGGTTTTCTTTTGATTCCCTGAAAGGAGATCGATTAGCATTGGGGGTTGAATCGGCAGACCTGGGGGGTGGGTGTAATTTCTTGACTCTGTGTCAATCGGTAGCAGCTAAAACAAGCAGCTAAAACAAAGACTGTGCAATTAATTACATTTTGGAAATAACTTCCTTCATGTCGTTTTATTTATACACTGTAAACAAATATATTTTTTTTAATTTGTAAGTAAAGTATTAAATATGTTTTACAAACAATTGGTTTGCAAACTCTTGGAGGTTTGGTTACCATCATTCAGAAGAGTGGTGCTTGTGTTTAGACTTGTGTTTTACGTGATTAAATCAGGAAGATTACATTGGTTTCTGTCCACACGGAGACGCATTTAAGACGATTTAATCAGGAAATGGAGGCACCGGCGCGATATAACTTGCATTGCTCGTGAACTGAGCTCGTCTCATAAATGAACCGAAACTCAGAAATGTAGAACGCTTGAAATGTCCACTTTTAAACAAAACAATTCAAAACGAAAAGAAAAGAAACAAACAACTCTCTTATGTAATCCATATGAAGTGTGCATTTCTCTCTGGCACCAGTGATGCGCGGGTTGATCCGAAATGAGCGGGTGCCTGCGGTCACCCGCGGTTACGAGTCATCCAAAAATATTTTTAATGATATTCGGGTTGCGGTCGGTCGGGTCGTTTGAAATAAAGATGCCAATTAAACCTTTGTAATTTATATAGTACAAGAGAGCATATGATCAGAGTCGAGCGGTGAGAATCTCCGCTCATCACTCACGGAACTGTTCACCCCTCCGCTCAAAGCTACATCAGGCCGACGCGCTCCACTCAAATCGCCCCCCGCTCGCTCCAAAAAAGGGAAAACATCTACATGTATATCACTTTAAGCTTAGACCACAGCCTTACCTCCTAAAGAACTGAGCAACAACAAAATTTTTCAAATAGAAATGATTTATTTCAAATGACAAATTAGGCCTATGTAAGAAGGAATAGCCTACAAAGTCCCGTAAAATTAAACGAATGAATGGGCCTAATAATGTAAATAACAATTATATAAACAAAAACATAGCCTTCATAAAAATTTTAAAAGTAAATTTTAAAATTGTAAAAGTTTTAAAAAACGATTCAAATTTAAATGGGCTTATCCATTGTAGGCATACACACAAACTGCTGTAAAATAAAACGAATAAATGGGCCTAATAATATAAATAAAATTTATATAAACAAAAAATATTCAAAAAATACGTAAACGTTTTAAAAATTAACTATTAGGCCAACATTCTTATAACAGAACCTTTGCGCAGCGCGCAGTATTAAAATTTAAAAATGAGCTTGTATCAATTGTTTGAATATTATGCTATATTCAATTTACACTTTGTTACAAGTTACCATATTTAATTTGCTAACCTTTTGCTTTCTTCCCAGCGTGTTCACATGGCACACTGCATGTTTTCGAGAATCTTTACTGACTGAAACGATGTCTCCACATTCGTTTTCTTCTACCACATTATAGTTAGTTTTATATTATAGTACACCTGTATGACTTCTTATTTTCCTTTTTGAAGTAGGCTACTTTTTGAACTCCATTATTGAGCCGAGTTTTGACTGAAAATAGAATCCATTTTGCCTCATAAATGCGAACAAAAAATAAAAATAAAATAAAATGAATATTATGGGGTTTTTTTGTTGGGTCAGTCAATAGCCGCGTTTCCATTACCCTTCAAATTGCGCAAATTGAAATTGCGAATTGAAAATATGCACAATGGAAACACGTCAATTTCGCAAAAAAATCCCGTTTATCGCAAAAAAGTTTTTACGCTCTCATGAGGTGGTTTTTCAGGCAATTCGAAAAAGGAATATTTCGCAAAACTGCAATGGAAACAGTTTTTGCGCATTTACAGTCACCTGACTTAGAAGACACAGTGTGTTTGAGGTCCATGTATAGCTACACAAATAATAATAATTTTATATTATTTTATTATAACATTTAATAGGCTATATTTAGAAGACGCTTTTATGCAAAAAAGGGAGCTGAGTGTGGAGCGCGCACTGCACGGAGGCGCGAGCGAGAACACTTGCATTTTCCTATCAACAGTGCAAACAACTTAAAATACTCTATCATTTCTGTTCATACAGAAAATAATAATACATTGTTCTCAACTACTTTTATTTGTGTAAACTCACAATAACAAGAAAACGATGTGCTTTTGTAAAATAAAAGAAAACAATCAGACGCACTTTCATGATCTCCGTAAAGCGCGAGAACTGAAACAAAAGCTTGAAATGTCCACTTTAAAACGAACAAATTCGAATCGAAGGCTAATACCTTTCTGATTATGTAATCCGTCTGCTTAACAGCGGAGATGGAGATGTGATTTTAGCCAAAAAAAAATAGTTTATTAATAATATTAATGGCTCTTCTCATTCAGCACTGCGGGAAAAACATCAATTCCAGGTTCTAATTTGGCCTTAGAAAACCAGTAAAATCGACATGTTTTCCATATTAATTTGTGAATATTTTAAATGTTTAATAAAGGGGCAAAAAGTCATAAACTGAAAACAAATCTGAAAATTCGTCGATACTTTTTTGCGCAGCAGTTGGTCTAGCCAGTTCAAATTAAAATTTTGGTGTTCAACTTTGCGTTTTAAAAAGACAACAACCGTTCATTTTTCGTTTTTCAATTAGCCTACGGGTTAAAAAAGGAAGAACGAATGGACACAAAAGTAGCCTACATGGATCGTTTGGACAGAATACGAGATAGAGTTCTTTATTAAATTAATAAAAGAAACAATAATTAGCCTATATAAAAAGTACTGTACAGTAATGCAGAAAAGCGCATTACAACCATGTTAAAGCTATTTAAAACGTTAAGATGCAAAAAGGAACTAAATGTAAAGTTACATAATGATATTGGGCAAATGCTCTCGGTCTCTTCAAAGGTCTTCGCAAATTATTGTGTTATAAGACTCAGTTATCATACATCATGTATATTTTACTGTAAGTACACAGAAAAAAATAAATAAGACAAATGATGCGCGTTTGAGTCGGATTTTTATGAAGAATATGTGACTGTTTATGTAACTGGCAAAAGAAAACATTGTCTTCGTCATACTCGTCAACTCAGTATGGCCACATGAAACACGACTGCCATCTACAGGTTTTAGTATTTCCTGCGTCCAACACCTAATCCCCCTTCTGCACGATCCCGCAGAATTTCGGAAGTGCGTGCAGCATTCTTCTCTCTGAGACGCGCATTTTTAGAGGCCACATCTGTATGCACTGCTCCTGCGCTGCTTACGCTCTGCTAATGCGTGCAGTGTGAAACCGGCGTCAGTGTGCAGCGCTGCGCAAGTGCGCATTTAGAGTTCACGGCACAAAGCGAAGAAATGTCGAGCGCACAAATCCTAGTGTAGCCTATATCCGTCCAACAGTTTATTGATAATTTGTTCCTTCACATAGTGAAGTTTTAAATTCCAGTTATTGTGCGTTTGATGCCGATTCATAGTCCTTGTGGCGTGAACAGGCACACGGTAGCGAGTCGTTTTAAAACAGCAACAAACATAAAATACAAATACACAAAATAAAGTCATTTTATGCAAATCCACAGCCTTTTATCAACAGATCAAGCATTATAATGTGAATATATCATATTGGAGAGAGTTTTACCGTGCATCCTGCTGTAACCGGACGAGGCGCGCGCGCTGTTTGACTGAATGGAGAATGATTGACAGATGAGGGAAAACGAGTTTCCATAAACTTTAATTTAATGATGTAAATAGACTTCTGTCCCTCACAGTAAGCTATGGAATGGCTTCAGATGACTTTGTGAAATTATAATCAGACCCTCTCAGACCCAAGTCACCCAAACTGACGTGAAAAAGAGGCGCAGAAAAGGGCGCTGTTTGCATCCCTGTTTAAGTAAAAATACTCAGCACCATGAGTTTGTTGATCATATATTTTATCCTTTTTCAAACTGCCACAAACTAACAAACGGCCAGGTTCTAACGTTACACTTCTGTAATGCATTTAATACAAATACAACATATTAACAACTTTACTCACCTCTATATTTCCTTCTTTGCCTTAACTATAATATTCGCGCAAAACGTCCACCAACTTCTGAATAGGAAAAAACCTGCAGATCTGATTTAAGCAGTCCCTCTAGGGTTACATTGTGTTCCGTGCTGCCACTGTCTAATAACGGATGTGAAAAACAACGATAGCAAAAAATAGTTTTGTAAAAATTATTTCACTCTCCACATTTAGGGGGGCCACAAGGGGGTCCAAGTTTGTTTTTGTTTTTTTTTTTTGTTTGTTTTTATTGAACCACACAACAACAAGATACATACTCTAGCAGAGGAACAAAAAACAATACAAACGATTACAATAAGGGGCATATTCAGAAAAAAGAACCGAAACCAGCCACATATACAAAAAAATAAATAAAAATAAAATAAAAATAAAAATAAAATAAATAAAAAGGGAGCTATAAAATAACCTGTACAACAACCTATAGAAACAAAGGTGCAGTACAACACTAAAAACAGTAAAAATTATGTTATGTCACAAAGTATTTTTTTGGCTGACTTGTACATTTTAATTTTATGGAGAGATGAAAAAAAAAGTTTGAAATCATTGATGAAACAATTAAATGACGGCTTAGAATTTTTCCATTTACTGCAGTGAATATGATATTTACACAGAAGAATGATCACATGGGTCCAAGCTTGCTGTCACAGGGGCACTGGCCCCCCCTGGCCCCCCTCTAGAACCGCCAGTCTTCATCACATGGACTCTGTGTTTTTCACCGTCCTCCCTCCGTTAGTTTATCATCATGATTCTTCACTCAGTTCAGGTGTGTGTCGCTGTGTTCAGGACAGGTGTGTGTGTGTGTGTGTCGTTGTGTTCAGGTGTGTGTGTGTGTGTGTGTGTGTCGCTGTGTTCAGGTGTGTGTGTGTGTGTGTCGCTGTGTTCAGGTGTGTGTGTGTGTGTATGTGTGTGTGTGTGTCGTTGTGTTCAGGTGTGTGTGTGTGTGTCGCTGTGTTCAGGTGTGTGTGTGTGTCACTGTGTTCAGGTGTGTGTGTGTGTGTGTGTCATCATCCTCTCTCTATGTAAGTTCAGTTCTGTTTGTGTTCATTATTAAAGATTGTAACTCTTCTTCTTCGTCGATCGTTTTTCTCGCCACGAAACCCCATTACAGTGTTGATGAACATAGCAAAAAATTGTATTTGATGTTATGCATAGAAAACATATTTATTTACATGTGCACAAACGTCCATGCTTTAAAACTCTAATCTTTACTGGAAACTAAATTAGTATTTTTGTTTTTTTCTCAGTTAAAGGGATAGTTCGGCCAAAAATTATATTAAACCCATGATTTACTCACCCTCAAGCCGTTCGAGATGCATATGTCAATCATTTTTCAGACGAACACATTTTCAGTTATTTTAGATAACGTCGGCAACAGTCAACGCGCGTTCACGGGAGATAGATGCCGGCATATGACGTAGCGTAGGAAGCGTCGTGACGTAGAACGAAGTATAGCTAAATCCCTATGGCTAAATCAAACGCTACGTCCTACGTCATACGCCGGCATCCATCTCCCGTGAACGCGTGTCGACTGTTGCCGGATGCCAGTTATTTTCATTTATAAAGTTTTAAATATGTATATTTTTACGACAAAACCGCACAGATTACCCTCAGAAGGCCTTCGTTTATCCCCCTGGAGCCGGATGGATTACTTTTGTGAAGGATACATGCACATTTTTGGGACCTGAAGGAGCTGGACCCCATAACTTGACATGATAACCACAGAAAGATCTAAGACATTTTCTAAAATAACTGAAAATGTGTTCGTCTGAAAAATGATTGACATATGCATCTCGAACGGCTTGAGGGTGAGTAAATCATGGGTTTAATATAATTTTTGGCTGAACTATCCCTTTAACTGAGAAATTCAAACTGCAATTTATACATACAATGCCTTGAAGGCGTATAATGTGTAATGAGCTGGTTTTTAATGTCTGGATTAAAATTGATATCTCATTTCTGTTCTGAATATCTTGAAAAGAAAAATTAATTAGTTTGGCAGGATCATTTTACTATGCGGTCTCTATTTAACTATTTAATCAAATTAATGGAGTGCGAACACATGCAGAACATCTTATCTTACAATAGTTCAGATTCAAGACACTCAGAAGTGTAATTTATTAATTATGAATTTATGATGTTTAAAAAGAAATTCTGATTTAGGTGTCTGGAATATATATATACACCGTGAGCGAAATTATTCGGCAAATTGTATTTTTGATGATTAATTTTATTATTGAACAGCTAAAGTGCTCTTGGTCAATCCAATATATTAATAAACCCCAAACCAGAATATTTAAGGAAGTAAAAGTGAGGTTTTGGATTTCTTAAGAGAATATCTGTGTGTGCAGAATTATTGTGCAACAAAATGAAAAACGAACATTTTTCCATCTCACTTTAATTTTTTATCAGGTAAAAGGAGAATAATAACAACTCAAAATTTACTAATAAACATTTCTGACATTTAAAAAAAAAAAATCAGTGCCCAATATATCCAGCCTAGAAGTCATACGCCTTCATTCCTGGAGTCCGTCAGTGTGTGATGTGGTGTCGATCGTCAGCCAGACCCTGCTCAGAGGTGTACAGTTCTCCTCACCCGTAATCTCCCGCTGAAGAAGTCCTCTATAGGGTTTAGATCCGGCGCTGAAGAAGTCCTCTATAGGGTTTAGATCCGGCGCTGAAGAAGTGCTCTATAGGGTTTAGATCCGCTGAAGAAGTCCTCTATAGGGTTTAGATCCGGCGCTGAAGAAGTGCTCTATAGGGTTTAGATCCGCTGAAGAAGTGCTCTATAGGGTTTAGATCCGCTGAAGAAGTGCTCTATAGGGTTTAGATCCGCTGAAGAAGTCCTCTATAGGGTTTAGATCCGGCGCTGAAGAAGTGCTCTATAGGGTTTAGATCCGGCGCTGAAGAAGTGCTCTATAGGGTTTAGATCCGCTGAAGAAGTCCTCTATAGGGTTTAGATCCGGCGCTGAAGAAGTCCTCTATAGGGTTTAGATCCGCTGAAGAAGTCCTCTATAGGGTTTAGATCCGGCGCTGAAGAAGTGCTCTATAGGGTTTAGATCCGCTGAAGAAGTGCTCTATAGGGTTTAGATCCGCTGAAGAAGTCCTCTATAGGGTTTAGATCCGGCGCTGAAGAAGTGCTCTATAGGGTTTAGATCCGCTGCTGAAGAAGTCCTCTATAGGGTTTAGATCCGGCGCTGAAGAAGTCCTCTATAGGGTTTAGATCCGGCGCTGAAGAAGTCCTCTATAGGGTTTAGATCCGGCGCTGAAGAAGTCCTCTATAGGGTTTAGATCCGCTGAAGAAGTGCTCTATAGGGTTTAGATCCGCTGAAGAAGTGCTCTATAGGGTTTAGATCCGCTGAAGAAGTGCTCTATAGGGTTTAGATCCGGCGCTGAAGAAGTGCTCAATAGGGTTTAGATCCGGCGCTGAAGAAGTCCTCTATAGGGTTTAGATCCGCTGAAGAAGTGCTCTATAGGGTTTAGATCCGGCGCTGAAGAAGTGCTCTATAGGGTTTAGATCCGGCGCTGAAGAAGTGCTCTATAGGGTTTAGATCCGCTGAAGAAGTCCTCTATAGGGTTTAGATCCGGCGCTGAAGAAGTCCTCTATAGGGTTTAGATCCGGCGCTGAAGAAGTCCTCTATAGGGTTTAGATCCGCTGAAGAAGTCCTCTATAGGGTTTAGATCCGGCGCTGAAGAAGTGCTCTATAGGGTTTAGATCCGCTGAAGAAGTGCTCTATAGGGTTTAGATCCGCTGAAGAAGTGCTCTATAGGGTTTAGATCCGCTGAAGAAGTGCTCTATAGGGTTTAGATCCACTGAAGAAGTCCTCTATAGGGTTTAGATCCGGCGCTGAAGAAGTGCTCTATAGGGTTTAGATCCGGCGCTGAAGAAGTGCTCTATAGGGTTTAGATCCGGCGCTGAAGAAGTCCTCTATAGGGTTTAGATCCGCTGAAGAAGTGCTCTATAGGGTTTAGATCCGGCGCTGAAGAAGTGCTCTATAGGGTTTAGATCCGGCGCTGAAGAAGTGCTCTATAGGGTTTAGATCCGGCGCTGAAGAAGTGCTCTATAGGGTTTAGATCCGCTGAAGAAGTCCTCTATAGGGTTTAGATCCGGCGCTG
>CM040833.1:35677508-35760008 GCA_022828995.1 Vimba vimba
TTTGTTTACATGATGGAATATCATACATCTCACAAGTTATTTTGGCTAGAAGTGTGTTAGTCCCCAGCAAGCAATAGTCGTCATTTCTCCATAGACCCGATACAGTCCGGCTGTGAGGAACACACTTCTAGACAAAATAACCTTGAATTTGGTTACATGTCGTTTTTGCCAAAATAACTTGCGAGATGTATGATATTCCATCATGTAAGCAAAGTCAACAGTGATTACAATTTGTTTGGTTTCATTTCTTCACTCATTTCATTTCTTTATCTAATTGATGACTAGGTTATTCTTAGGGTGTGGTTTAGCCGTCTAGTACATTTTCACTGAAAGCCCGAATTTTCTCTTGTTTTGGCCTAGACGTCTGGGCTCTGTTTGGACGGCTATTAGATGTCTTTTAAACGTAAAATTGCTTGTTGGGTCTTAGCCGGACTATATCGGGTCTATAGTTAACATACACAGTGAAATGACGGCTATTGCTTGCTGGGGTAATAACCTGGTATTCTGTGAAATATCCTAGCGTTATTTTGTACACACCATGGTAAATGTAAAACTACGGAATGCCATCATATCACCATATAATTTTTTTTGCAAGGGACATATTGCTCTATCCTCTTATTTTCAAGACTTTTTAGTGTTTATATATATAAGCACTATGACAAAATTGCTATATTTTGATTGTAGTAATGTTTGAAGGATGTGAACTGCTTGTTTAGGCCTCATAAGCAATTAGGAGAGAAGTGCATAGACAAATCTGTGAGAAAAAGAGGAGTGATAGAGGAATGAAGGGAGGAGAGAGATTTGGCAGGACACTGGGATCTGTGGTGCATTGAGAAGACAGAACTGATGAATGGATGTGGACACGAGCCCAAGCCATTGCGCTAGAAAACAGAATATAAAAACCAAGTGGAATTTACAAAGATAGCTCAAGCACATTTTGAATCAAAACACAAGTTTATTAGGGTTTTGGGGGGTTTATTTTTTACAGGGACAGTTTTTGGTTATCTGTAGTCCCTGGACAGAATATCACAAGTCTCCCTAAAACAGAATATATGATTAAATATACACAATAGTTTAAATTACAGTTTTTCTCGATTGCTTAAGTCCAATAATGCCCTTTTCACAAAATGTAAAATAAGTCCCCAGAGTGTGTGTGTGAAGTTTTACCTCAAAATACCCCACAGATATTTTTATAGCATGTTAATATTGTCACTTTTTGAGGGTCAGCAAAAACACGTAGTTTCGTTTGTGTCCCTTTAAATGCAAATGAGCTGCTGCTCCCGGCACAGGGGGCGGAGCTTCAACAGCTTGTGTGTGTGTGTGTGTGTGTGAGTGTTAGATATGCGTGGATGGGCTATTATTTCACCCTCAACCGCATCACAAAACTCATCATCCGTCCGCACCAACGTTTTTTGACCAATTTTCAAAGCCGCACCCGCCCGCCATCGGCTGATTGTTTTAAGGTCAATGGGCGATGCATGGCGCTGCTGACGCGAGCCGCGAGGCTAGAATGCTCTTGCCTGTTCTGGAAAGGAGACTGATCCAATGCAGCAAAGATATTTAAAGGTCCCGTATTATGCCCCTTTTCACAAGATGTAAAATAAGTCTCTGATGTCCCCAGAGTGTGTATGTGAAGTTTCAGCTCAAAATACCCAACAGATCATTTTTTACAGCATGTTTAAATTGTAATTTTTTGGGTCACAGAAAAACGAGCTGTTTTAGTGTGTGCCCTTTAAATGCAAATGAGCTGCTGCTGGACGACCCAGGGGGCGGAGCTTCACGAGCTCGCGCTCAGTCTCTCAGGACAATCTCATCTCACGGAATGATGATAATATCAAACTCTCAGTAAAGGTGTTCATTTCGAGTCGGACAATAATGCCTACAGAGTCAGAGTGCTGTATAGAGATGAAACAGGTATAGTTTAGTAGTTTAATTACGGTTATTATAACGTATTTGTCATCTGCTTGTATGTATCCATTATATATTAATAGCCTACAAGTCTGCTGTCTGAATGATGATCAAACATATACTGATGAGTTTAATAAAGTTTATTGTACATCACACAAAAGATGAAGCGTCAGTTTTACTTCAGAAAATCACCGTAAGAGCTGAGTAAACGCAGTAAGTTATAAGAAGTGCGCAAGTACGTAAACGAATTTCGGTAGAGTTGAGGGAGCATTCCTGTGGGCGGAGGTTAGTCAAGAAACGGTTCTAGTGACGTCATTAAAGCAGGAAGTAGAGGGATGTAGTCCAAACGAGCCGTTCACTGTAGGCGACTTCTGTTAAATAAAATATCTCGCTTGGCATTGAACTTTGAGCTTTATAATTTTACAGATATTATTTATGCTCTAACAGCAACATTACACACGTACTAAAGTTTGAAACATGGGATTACGAAGAACAGGACCTTTAAAGTCCCTACTACTATAGCCTATTGGCTATGTTGTGTCCCCAGAACATCAGCAGTGAACTCCGTCTCTGATCGGCACACAGGGACACAAATAAATAAACCTAAGCCTAAATAAAACACACATCGGCAAACCTGACCTTACCTGACTAGGCTACTGTACAATTTTTACATTGTAATAAAAACACAATTTAGCACATAATTTCATCATGCTGCTATTTAGCCTACTACTAATT
The DNA here is from genome assembly GCA_022828995.1 of Vimba vimba. Lineage (NCBI taxonomy): Eukaryota > Metazoa > Chordata > Actinopteri > Cypriniformes > Leuciscidae > Vimba > Vimba vimba. The sequence goes on from CM040833.1 coordinate 35,680,152, forward strand.
AATGCCTATTGTAGGGCTGGGCAAAAAAATCGATTTTTCGATTAATCGTTTTTTAAAATGTGGTCGATTCAAGATCGATTCTCAAACGCCAAGAATCGATTTTTTTCCATCTTTATTTATATATTACCCAAGAATTAGTTTTCCTCCACTGTTCATATAGGCTTGCAAACTCAATTTTATAGCTAATGCTGTGAGATTTTATCTAAATCATAAAATAACCTCAATTAGTGCTGCACGTTTAATCATATCGCAATCGCGATGTCAAGCCTATACGCAATTAGGCTATATGACACAAAATGCTGCGATTTTGTATCAAATAAACAAATTTGGGCTTTTAACGCATTGCAGCATCTGTTAATTTTTTTGTCATCCTTTGGCTAGTGTTACATGATCCCGCTCTTATTCATGCAAATGCTTTTAAACCATTCATACGCGACAAGACAAAATAGAGCTCGCTGCCTGTGAATGTCCTGACTGTGACACAGAAAAACTTGCGATGATATCGTGCGCACAAGACAGCCCAGAATAGAGTTATCTTTCGCGCTTGAACGAACAATAAAACACACAATAATGCCAAAATGTCTTTTTGTTGAGTATTTTCATAACATAAGAGCAGTCTTATGATGAACGTGAAGAGTTGTGACTCGTGAGAGAATGAGGCGCGTGTGAGATCCACGTCTCTGTCAACAGCGGCTGGTCTTAAAGGGACAGTACACAGTAGCCACTAATTATCTCTGTCGTTAAAGTTAATCAAATAACAAAGGGAACAGAGAAAAACACTCATTGCTCTTGACTAAAGAACTTTTTTAACTTTGATTAGTCTATATATAATTTATAATTAATGCAGCACAGACTGTTTGATAACTTAATTCAATTTATGTATATGGCCTAGCTGTTAGACAGGAAGGGCACAGATAAAAATTATATGCAATGTTTTTATATGGGTTTATGTGAGGATTGTTAACCTGTTTGATCAAGACATGCGACTGTTCTGACTTGTCCAATTTTCAGCATAAATTTTTCATCAAAATCCTGTCTATTCATTGTATGCATTTGAAATATAGAGTTGGGTTCTGTTTTAATGTACCCAAGTGTACCTAAAATAAAAAGAGTTTAATATACAGGTTTGTGGCTCTTAATTTCTTTTTATTAATTAAACACTTGAAAACTTATGTTCACTTTTCTTTTCTTTTTCTTTTTTTAATAAATATAGGATTTGTATTAAATATTCACTGAGTCGAATCGAAATCTAATTCAGAATCGAAATCGAAAAATCGAATCGAGAATCGAAATCGAAAATCGAATCGAGAATCGAAATCGAATCGATTTGAGAGCTTGCGAATCGAAATCGAATCGAATTGTAACATCTGAATCGATACCCAGCCCTAGCCTATTGCACTTTATTTTTTTTGCAAAAAAAGAAAGCTAGAATAAAACAACAAGTCATTCACATTATAGGCTAATTAACTCTATGCATTGTTATGTCAGGGTGACGACTAGGACGAGCCTGTTCTGAAGACTCCCGTTCATTTTGACTGCATGGGAAGAGAGCGCCGTTTAATCATTTGATTTTGTTTGGTTCAACCGCCACCCGCCCAAATTTAATAAATTTAATTATTTTTCATCACATCATCCGATCCGTGGTTTATCTGCAGAGTCTGTGGCTGTAAACGGCAACCGTGCATATCTAGTGAGTGTGTGTGTGTGTGTGTGTGTGTGTGTGTGTGTGTGTGTGTGTGTGTGTGTGTGTGTGTGTGTGTGTGTGTGTGTGTGTGTGTGTGTGTGTGTGTGTGTGTGTTTCTTAGCAGCTCTGATTACCTCACACAGACACGCAATGAAAATTTAAGCCTTTTAGCCTTTTTTGTTCAAACCGGAGTTAGACAAAGATGGAGAGATTTAAGAAGAAGTGACAACTTGTAGAAGCTTTGAGCGTTGTAACTTTGCAGAAGTTGTTTATGCTCAAACAGCAATATTACACACTAACTAAAGTTAGAAAAGGAAAATCATAATCAACCACCCCTTTAAACACATTTCTTAAAATTATGCCTCTGTTCCTCAAAACTCTCCGTAACTTCCGTAACTTCTCACCCATTTCCCCAAACTTTCTATTTTCAGGTCAAAATGAATCTCTCCACTCAAAACCATTCAATCTTGCTGAAAAACCAAACTTTGCCCTACACACACGACACACAAGCCATCAAAAACACACACACACACACACTGCAACATAGTCTTACACACTGCTGAGATCAATTCAAATCAATACTACAGAAAAAGGTAATCCGCAAGTTATGTTGTTTGTGGTTCTCCCCCTCAAAAACCTTTTCACTTGATGAACAACAAAAGACACAACAAATGTATACATTTGCACTTTTTTTTTTATTCCTTAATGTACTGTACAGTACAATACACCAAACAACAACAACAACAACAACAACAACAAATGACTCTGCCCCAGCATCCCGTTTTTGGTCAGGGTCAGGCCAGAGAATCACAGGCTTTATTGGCCCAAGGGCAGCGGGGGGGGGGAATCCTCTAGTGTGCCTGATCCACCCCTGACACACATCAGCTGAAGTGTCTAGGCTTCTTCCATTCCATTGTCTCTGTGTCCTACACAAATAGAAGTACTGATTACTGTGACTGTAACACATTCCTTTTACAAAATGGAAGCATTCAGAAACTCTTATCGGTGAAGCGACTCAAGTGTGGCTGAACTCGTTGCCCAGTCTCCCTCATAGTCACACTGTGGACACGCACATGGGCAACTAGAGTGGCACCAATTTCATCCGAGACTGCTTGTCTCTTTGCCCTTCCCCTTCCTCGTCTTCTTCCTTCACCTCTTCCTCCATTCCCTAGCGCTCTCCTCCTCCTCCTACCACTCTCCTTCTAACACTCGGACCACTTTTACATCGGACCCAGGATAGATCCCTGTGGAACACCAGTGGATGTACAAACATCAGCTGATTGGTGATTCCTTACTTGAACACACAGAGATCGATCTGACACGTATGATTCTATCCACTTATGTGTATGTAAAGAAAAATTAACTTAGGTATAAGGATTTGATGATTAACAGTAGCAAAAGCTTTCCTAAGACCAAGAAACACAGCTCCAATTACACCACCTTTATCTTATAGAGACTTAATTTTTTCTATACAAAAAAAAAAAAATCTATTAGCAGTTTCCATTGAATAATTTGCTCTAAAGCCAAACTATTATTCATGTGACAAATCATTTGCTCATCTAATTTCTCGACAACGTTTGATACTGTGGGTAAGATACTGACAGGCCTGTAATTGCAAGCCGAAAGGGGATCTCCACTGCTAAATACTGGAACTACAATAGCCAACTTCCAGATACTTGGAAATTTACCCTGAGAAATCAACAGGTTAATAATTCTAGTAATAGGTTTGATTAATGTTGAACTAAACTTAGGCATAGTTTAAGCATAAACTTTAAGCATATCTTTGAAGTGCTTAGACTGTCTGTTTTCTATGTGAATATATAGTAAAGTGTAATTTATTCCTGTGATCAAAGCTGAATTTTCAGCATCATTACTCCAGTCTTCAGTGTCACATGATAATATGATGATTTGATGCTCATTAACATTTATGAATAATATCAGTGTTGAAAACAGTTGTGCTGCTTCAGATTATTGTGGAAACCATGTTTGTTCAGGATTCTTTGATGAATATGTAGCATTGCGGTGCGAGAGAGTAGAGAAAGTTGAAGGGTGTTTACCACACTCTCAACTAGAGAGACGCCAGAAATGGCAATATATGATCGACTACGCCACCCCGGAAAACCGGGGAAATAATAGACATGAGTTGTATACATAGAAGTAGAAAAGTTTATTTTGTTCGTCAAGGTTGAATAATAAATAGCTTGAAATTTCAAAGTTAAAAACTCCTACATTGGCATTATAATAATGAACACCATCAATCGGCATCTACTCATACACACAGTAAATTCTCAAAAAAAAATTGAGAAAAAAACAAAAAACCTCACGGTACTACATGAAAACAAGTTAACATTGAAATAAACCAAATTTACTCAGGTTTACAGTGATCGAAAATAAGACACAGAATGAACAAAAGAAGAAAACCAAATAATCAGACATAAAACCATACGTTACCCTAAGCTAAACATACGAGAGGCTTACAAACCAATGGAATTCAATAGGCGGCGGCCAGAGGAGATAGCCAGCCCGCACAGTCAGACGAATGCACAATCCTCAATAGCGACAGAATCACAGCAGCTAATGGTTGCGATCGTGATGAACGTCGAGGCAAAACAGCGACATAGTCGCAATTATACGCAATCAAAGTTCAGTGTTGATGCTCAATTCCCACAAATAGCCCAAGAGACCCTCAGTTACGCAGGGGGACCGCGGGATGATCCCGGCACACAAACCGCTTCGTAGTCGCGCACCATATTGCAGTACAGCGGCTCAGTCAGGAACACATAAGTGACATGCTATCATGCAGCCGAAGACAAACAAATCGTAAATAACCAACCGCGGTCAATTTCTTCTTGTTATATAAAAACGGCTACTCATACCTGTGAGCAGTGGGCAGCCAGCACACAGCAGACGGGCAAACCAGCAGTCTAAGCCTGGCAACGAAAGAAATTCACATCAACCGCTTACACAGCACGAGAAGCACGGGTTCACATACCTGCGGCAACCACGGATGACGTCACAAGGGCAATACCAAGACGCATGCCAAATGGCCACAACCCATCCTTTATATATCCAACAAAAAGGGAGGGGAATTAATAAACTAAGCGCAGGTGTATGACATTCCCATAGGTGGATTTAACCACCCTGCTACAAATAGAGCAGCATTTTTTTTTTAATAAAAAAGTCTTCATCCTTGCTAATAAAAGTATTAGTGTCTTAAAAAACAATATTGACCCCAAGCTTTCAAACAGCAGTAATCCTTTTATATGTGAAGCTTAAGTGTCCAAATATTTGTGTGACCACTTTCTCAGTCTCAGCTCATAAATCTCAGTCTGTAATCAGTTATAACACAATCCACATGTTCCACAGACAGACAGGGCTGAGAAAACAACATGAACGTCTCTCATACTCTCACTGTGTTATGTTTTACTTTACAGATCGGTTTACACTGCAGGGATGTTGTTGATAGCCTTTTCCACTCCTGGTAAAGAGCGTTTTTATCTTTATTTGACCTTTAGTGTATTGCTAGTTGAGTGTGTGTGTATGATGAGTGCTGTTCCCTCCTGCAGTGAGCTCTGTCCTCCTCTTCCCCGCTCTGTCCTTCATCGCTGTGGGAGGAATCCTGTTCCTGATGACCAACATGCAGGTACTGAAGATCCCACAACACTCTTCAAACCTTTCTGATGTAGAATATTAGGGAACACTTTATTTCCATAGTCCACTTTAGACATTTTACTAACTATTAGTATGCAGTTTCAAAGTTACTTCAAAACAAAGTGTTACTGAATATTAATATCAGAATATGAGGGTGCTTTTGGTTGTTACGACCCCAAACATCAGGTTGGGAGGTCGCTGGTTTATTTAATACTGTACAACCTCTTTGAAAAGCTGGATTGGAGGAGTTTGGTGTTATTAGATCGCATCCATCTCTTTTATTTCAAGACCAAGAAATAGTCAAGTCAGTTATACAGTACATATTGTTTCAAAGCAGCTTCACGGTTTTGTTCTCATCCAAGAGTATCAGTGCATTCAAATCAAGAATATCACTGAATATTAACTGTCTTTTTCACGTTTTCCATTATATGACCCTTTAACATAAACGATGAACCCACATGTAATGTCCTCTTCATGATGTCCTCATCTGTCTCTAGGTGGCGAATCTCTTCGGCGCTCACCGCTCCACTATAATCACTCTGTATAACGGAGCCTTCGACTCTTCCTCTGCGGTTTTCCTCATCGTCAAAGTAAGAGGCAAATGAAAGCCACACATCAGATGATCATGCTGAGATGAGATGACTGATATCGATTAGAAAGGCCTTGATGGTCCGATCTCTGTCTTTCAGTTGCTGTTTGAGGGTGGCGTGCCTCTGCGATGGTCTTTTCTCTTCTTGTCCTGCTGTAGTGTTTTTCATCTGTTCCGCACCTTTGTGCTGATGCCTCGAACACACATCCCGTACCCGCTGCCGGAGGACTACAGCTACGGGTAAACCACACGCTCAGTCCCTATTCCTCCAGAAACACTCAGTCCCTATTCCTCCAGAAACACTCAGTCCCTATTCCTCCAGAAACATGTAAACCACACGCTCAGTCCCTATTCCTTCAGAAACACTCAGTCCCTATTCCTTCAGAAACACTCAGTCCCTATTCCTCCAGAAACACTCAGTCCCTATTCCTTCAGATACACTCAGTCCCTATTCCTCCAGAAACATGTAAACCACACACTCAGTCCCTATTCCTTCAGAAACACTCAGTCCCTATTCCTCCAGAAACATGTAAACCACACACTCAGTCCCTATTCCTTCAGAAACACTCAGTCCCTATTCCTCCAGAAACATGTAAACCATACGCTCAGTCCCTATTCCTCCAGAAACACTCAGTCCCTATTCCTCCAGAAACACTCAGTCCCTATTCCTCCAGAAACATGTAAACCACACGCTCAGTCCCTATTCCTCCAGAAACACTCAGTCCCTATTCCTCCAGAAACACTCAGTCCCTATTCCTCCAGAAACACTCAGTCCCTATTCCTCCAGAAACATGTAAACCATACGCTCAGTCCCTATTCCTCCAGAAACACTCAGTCCCTATTCCTCCAGAAACACTCAGTCCCTATTCCTCCAGAAACATGTAAACCACACGCTCAGTCCCTATTCCTCCAGAAACACTCAGTCCCTATTCCTCCAGAAACACTCAGTCCCTATTCCTCCAGAAACATGTAAACCACACGCTCAGTCCCTATTCCTCCAGAAACACTCAGTCCCTATTCCTCCAGAAACACTCAGTCCCTATTCCTCCAGAAACACTCAGTCCCTATTCCTCCAGAAACACTCAGTCCCTATTCCTCCAGAAACATGTAAACCACACACTCAGTCCCTATTCCTCCAGAAACACTCAGTCCCTATTCCTCCAGAAACACTCAGTCCCTATTCCTCCAGAAACATGTAAACCATACGCTCAGTCACTATTCCTCCAGAAACACTCAGTCCCTATTCCTCCAGAAACATGTAAACCACACACTCAGTCCCTATTCCTCCAGAAACACTCAGTCCCTATTCCTCCAGAAACACTCAGTCCCTATTCCTCCAGAAACACTCAGTCCCTATTCCTCCAGAAACATGTAAACCATACGCTCAGTCCCTATTCCTCCAGAAACACTCAGTCCCTATTCCTCCAGAAACACTCAGTCCCTATTCCTCCAGAAACACTCAGTCCCTATTCCTCCAGAAACATGTAAACCACACACTCAGTCCCTATTCCTCCAGAAACACTCAGTCCCTATTCCTACAGAAACACTCAGTCCCTATTCCTCCAGAAACACTCAGTCCCTATTCCTCCAGAAACATGTAAACCATACGCTCAGTCCCTATTCCTCCAGAAACACTCAGTCCCTATTCCTCCAGAAACACTCAGTCCCTATTCCTCCAGAAACATGTAAACCACACGCTCAGTCCCTATTCCTCCAGAAACACTCAGTCCCTATTCCTTCAGAAACACTCAGTCCCTATTCCTTCAGAAACACTCAGTCCCTATTCCTCCAGAAACACTCAGTCCCTATTCCTCCAGAAACACTCAGTCCCTATTCCTCCAGAAACACTCAGTCCCTATTCCTCCAGAAACACTCAGTCCTTATTCCTCCAGAAACACTTAGTCCCTATTCCTCCAGAAACACTCAGTCCCTATTCCTCCAGAAACACTCAGTCCCTATTCCTCCAGAAACATGTAAACCACACGCTCAGTCCCTATTCCTTCAGAAACACTCAGTCCCTATTCCTTCAGAAACACTCAGTCCCTATTCCTCCAGAAACACTCAGTCCCTATTCCTCCAGAAACATGTAAACCATACGCTCAGTCCCTATTCCTTCAGAAACACTCAGTCCCTATTCCTCCAGAAACACTCAGTCCCTATTCCTCCAGAAACACTCAGTCCCTATTCCTCCAGAAACATGTAAACCATACGCTCAGTCCCTATTCCTTCAGAAACACTCAGTCCCTATTCCTCCAGAAACACTCAGTCCCTATTCCTCCAGAAACACTCAGTCCCTATTCCTCCAGAAACATGTAAACCACACGCTCAGTCCCTATTCCTCCAGAAACACTCAGTCCCTATTCCTCCAGAAACACTCAGTCCCTATTCCTCCAGAAACACTCAGTCCCTATTCCTCCAGAAACACTCAGTCCCTATTCCTCCAGAAACACTCAGTCCCTATTCCTCCAGAAACATGTAAACCATACGCTCAGTCACTATTCCTCCAGAAACACTCAGTCCCTATTCCTCCAGAAACATGTAAACCACACACTCAGTCCCTATTCCTCCAGAAACACTCAGTCCCTATTCCTCCAGAAACATGTAAACCACACGTTCAGTCACTATTCCTCCAGAAACACTCAGTCCCTATTCCTCCAGAAACATGTAAACCATACGCTCAGTCCCTATTCCTTCAGAAACACTCAGTCCCTATTCCTCCAGAAACACTCAGTCCCTATTCCTCCAGAAACACTCAGTCCCTATTCCTCCAGAAACACTCAGTCCCTATTCCTCCAGAAACACTCAGTCCCTATTCCTCCAGAAACACTCAGTCCCTATTCCTCCAGAAACACTCAGTCCCTATTTCTCCAGAAACACTCAGTCCCTATTCCTCCAGAAACACTCAGTCCCTATTCCTCCAGAAACGCTCAGTCCTTATTCCTCCAGAAACACTTAGTCCCTATTCCTCCAGAAACACTCAGTCCCTATTCCTCCAGAAACACTCAGTCCCTATTCCTCCAGAAACACTCAGTCCCTATTCCTCCAGAAACACTCAGTCCCTATTCCTCCAGAAACACTCAGTCACTATTCCTCCAGAAACACTCAGTCCCTATTCCTCCAGAAACACTCAGTCCCTATTCCTCCAGAAACACTCAGTCCCTATTCCTCCAGAAACACTCAGTCCCTATTCCTCCAGAAACACTCAGTCCCTATTCCTCCAGAAACATGTAAACCACACACTCAGTCCCTATTCCTCCAGAAACATGTAAACCATACGCTCAGTCACTATTCCTCCAGAAACACTCAGTCCCTATTCCTCCAGAAACATGTAAACCACACGCTCAGTCCCTATTCCTCCAGAAACATGTAAACCATACGCTCAGTCCCTATTCCTCCAGAAACATGTAAACCATACGCTCAGTCACTATTCCTCCAGAAACACTCAGTCCCTATTCCTCCAGAAACATGTAAACCACACGCTCAGTCCCTATTCCTCCAGAAACATGTAAACCATACGCTCAGTCCCTATTCCTCCAGAAACATGTAAACCATACGCTCAGTCACTATTCCTCCAGAAACACTCAGTCCCTATTCCTCCAGAAACATGTAAACCACACGTTCAGTCACTATTCCTCCAGAAACACTCAGTCCCTATTCCTCCAGAAACATGTAAACCATACGCTCAGTCCCTATTCCTCCAGAAACGCTCAGTCCTTATTCCTCCAGAAACACTTAGTCCCTATTCCTCCAGAAACACTCAGTCCCTATTCCTCCAGAAACACTCAGTCCCTATTCCTCCAGAAACACTCAGTCCCTATTCCTCCAGAAACACTCAGTCCCTATTCCTCCAGAAACACTCAGTCCCTATTCCTCCAGAAACACTCAGTCCCTATTCCTCCAGAAACATGTAAACCATACGCTCAGTCCCTATTCCTTCAGAAACACTCAGTCCCTATTCCTCCAGAAACACTCAGTCACTATTCCTCCAGAAACACTCAGTCCCTATTCCTCCAGAAACACTCAGTCCCTATTCCTCCAGAAACACTCAGTCACTATTCCTCCAGAAACACTCAGTCCCTATTCCTCCAGAAACACTCAGTCCCTATTCCTCCAGAAACACTCAGTCCCTATTCCTCCAGAAACACTCAGTCCCTATTCCTCCAGAAACACTCAGTCCCTATTCCTCCAGAAACATGTAAACCATACGCTCACTGGCCACAGTCCACTGCCTCCTCCTGGAGAACACCAGAGACATCTTTACATCTCTATATAAGCTGTAAATAACACCAGAACTTCACCGGTGGGGAAACCTCAAGCAGACTGTCTCAGTAGCTGCGTTTCCATTACAGATTTGCACAAAACTTTTGCGATATTTTTTAAATGTCGATAAAATCTATTGCGAAATGACTAGTTTCCATTAGCCAATGTTATGCGCGCTAAAACATGTTTTTTTCCTCTCGCGATAAGTCCTTCCAAAATTCATGGCAACTGATGTTGGTAGTTTATAGTGTATATCCCAGCCACCGCACTGGACATCAGGAATGATGGAAGGAGACGTAGGCGTGTTACTCAAGCATTAATGGCAAGGAAAGACCCTTATACTGTCAGGGGCTCGTATGAGGGGTTTCTGGGTGTTTCTCCCTCAGATCTGCTTAAAGGTCTTGATAAATTGTGGCATTTCTTTGTTGTTTAGAATCCATTATTCCTGTAATTATTTTGTCTTTTATGAGTTTAATAAAGAACTCTGTCTCGTCTTCTGTCCAAACATACTGTGTCAAAAACTGTTTCCATTGCAGTTTTGCGAAATATTCCTTTTTCGAATTGCCTGAAAAAGCTCCTCATGCGAGCGTAAAGACTTTATTTGCGATATATGGGAGGTTTTGTTTCCATTGGGCGTATTTTAAATTCGCAATTTGAAGCGTAATGGAAACGCGGCTAGTGTTTCATATTGTCTACTCGGTTTCTTTGGGCTTTGCTTTTTTCTTCTTCAGAATACTAGTAGCTTTGCACAGATTACTTTATGCTCTATGCTTTATACTTCACTGTCTGCACCGTATATCTTTCCTCCAACAATGCTTTGCCTGTGACTGTTTCTTGTTTACACCAACAGGGTGAACTGTGGAGTAACCCGGGATTATGCCATTGCAAAGATTGAAGAGAAGAACATCCAGACTTCTAACGGTGAGGAGGAAGTGCCATTTCAAGAGACGTCTGACCAAGGCCAAACCACAGACACCACGGGTAGGCAAGAGTTCAACACTAAACACCATACCTGTCAACACTCCCGTTTTCCCCGGGAGTCTCCCGTATTTCACACCCATCTCCCGCCCCCCCTCCCGTTTTGTTATTTCTCCCGTGAAACTCCCGTAATTTGTATGGCCCAAACGTCGTTATATGAATAATGAACCCGTTCCAAGGTTGTCCAGTTGCCAGATCTTGTATGAAATCCTACTTGCGCAATCAACACATCATACAAATTTCAACCCATTTGTGAGCTCAACCTGGCAACCTACAACCCAGTTGTGCCGTCGATATCTGCACAGGTAGTGGACGTGGGAAGTTGAATAAGCGTTACTGGTAGAAATGGGAAAAGACTCAGTGGTAAGTAAATATTTAACGCAATTAACGCAGCATCTGTTTTTTTCTGTCATCCTTTAGCTGCATGGCGTTACATTATATGATGCGCTTTTATTCTTGCTAATGCTTTTAAACCATTCAAGCCATATCTTAGGCTACTTATTTTATAAAACTTTAAAAGCGGAAAGCGCATCACTCATTCCTGGGAATACATTTGACATCGCAGCCTGACCTTGACGGAAATAAATATCCTACGCCAAAAGTACCAGAGAAGAAGTCTCAGCTGTGCTCAGATCTGTAAACCGTACAGTTGCTTTGGTTTTTCAATCCGTACCCGTTTCGCCCCGTGGCTCAAAGGGACACAACAGAAATAGGGACAAACGAGAAAGCCAAAATAGAATTCAAAATTTATTAACAAAATAGAACTACAGTATACAGAAAAAAAACTACGTACAAGGTAACAGTGAACAAATTCATAATCCGTGCACGCTTTCGCAATCGTTGTTTTGTAAATCGTTCTTTCGCAATAGTTGTTTGTAATATTCAGTTCCTGTGAAAAATTGTGAAATACTGTTCCAACAGGTAAAGTTACACAACAATATGCTGATTGATTACATAATATTTGGATGTAATATTCAGTTCCAGTGAAAATCTGTTCCAGTTAAAGGAGTATACACGTGAAGTGTAATATTCAGTGCCAGTAAACTCCACCCGCTGGAACAGTTTCTCACAATAACTGAATATTACACAACATCACCTGTTCAGTTTTGCAAACTGTACTCACAGATTTGTGGCCTATACCTTATTTTAGAAATCTGTTTTTCTGTATATTGATTTGTTGTGTGTTGTTAAGATGAATACAACTGTCTTAACTGAATTTTTCTATGATTTGGCGATGGGGTGTGTAATATATAGATGACATGAAACCGCATGTGGTTGAACTGAAACCCCCCCCCCCATGTCACCCGTATTTTGGTACCCAAATGTTGACAGGTATGCTAAACACACTTGTTACATTTGCTATTTGTGCTATATGCCTGTGCAATATAAAGATTACAGTAGAGATAGACCACCCATTTTTATGTGACACATCACATTTGAATGATTATATTTTATGTAATTAATTTTGTTTCTGGACAGGCCACTTATGATGAACTCAGGGCACTAATGATGATGATTCAATATGTGCTTTTCTGTTTTATCATCTGTATTATCATGGTGGTTATTAGTACATTATAATGTAAAACTCTTAAGATTTTGTCTATAAATGCACCACATCATTCTCAGAAAGACACAATGTCTGGAACAAAAGCAGCTTCTGCACCATTTCTGGCCCCAGTTCCTCTTGCATTCTGGGCATGTCCCACGCGGGAATCGAACCCACAACCTGAAGGGGTCAGAGCTTGTTGCTTATAATGATACGCCACAGAGGACACTTGTTGCCATGTTAATGAAGAGAGGTTTCAGAGTCCACAAATGCGTCAGTTAGCATGTTAACTGGTTAGCATGCAAAGCTAACTTAGCCACAAATGTAGCTTATGGCCAGATTAGAAAGAATGGACACAATATAGCATGCTAACCAATTAGCATGCTAAGCTATTTAGTATAGGACAACAAATGCAGGGATGGTCAACTTTAGAAAGGTATTTAGAGTATATAGTAAATATCAAACATATGTTTAGTCATTTCTGAGCGGCTTGGTCTAAAGATCATCTGAGACAATTTAGAACAAAACTGGACAAGATTTGTGTGAGGAGTAGCGAAACAACTGTTTTTCATCTTCAATATGGCGTATAGGCAGATTAATGGAAAATTACCAATGAGATATCGTCGATATCGGCATAGGCAAGGAACATAATGACACAAATAAAACAAATTAAATAAACAAGTAATAGGCATTTTTGCACAAATCCTTATATCTCTGGAACACTAGGTGGCGCTGTGTTCAAACATCTCAGGTACCTTCAGATCATGGTGCAGATGAAGCGTTCAGAGTTTCGTTTCGGTAGATCAAAGTTACAGCCGAGATACAGCATCTAATCTAATTTTGGGTCAACATTGTTCACTTTGCATAATCATAACCTTTGAACAAAAAGGAATATCAAAATTCTGTAGTTTCTGTGTTGCTCGGTCCAGTGATCAAATTTTTGAGTAGCGAAAAAATGGAATACTGTACTTTTCAAAATGGCCACTACTGCAATGGCCACTATTGAATGGGTGGTGGCGCTATAGAGTTGGTCCTAGAGACCTCAAAGTTGGTAAGATTACTTTTCATTACCATTAGTACAAGTGTGCCAAATTTCATTATTTTCCTACTTACGGTTCATAAGGATGCCATAGAAGAAAAATAAGAAAACTCACAATTACAGTAGGGGCTACAGCAGCTTCAGTGCTTATATACAGGCATCAAAATACCATCAAATAATACAGTTCCTGAAAAATTGTACATTGTTTTTTGTGGCTGTTTTTTTATTTGCCATAAACTGTTTTATTCACGAACAATCATGTCATGTGTTACTTTTAGTGATAACACTGTTGGTAACATTAGTTATATAAAATACTATAAATACTATAAATAATACTATATATATATATATATATATATATACAACAAAAATGAAGCATCACTGAACTTATTTAAGCTGGACTGTGACTCTTTTTTTCTGGAAACAAACTTTGTTGCATTATTTTCCTGTTATCTCTGTAAAGCTGCTTTGAAACACTCACTTTTGTATTGTGAAATGCGCTGTAAAATAAAGGTGGCTTGACGTGACTTTAGATTAACTTGCTCCTAAATGTCTTGGGGTTGGTGATTTTACATGTCACTTCCTGTATAAGTGGGCATGTCTTGATTGGAATAAGCTGCAGTGTGCATGAAACAGTTTCTCTGTGACATTCAGATCCTCACCTGGCCACATTATTGTTTGTTTGATTGTGAAGTGTATCTAGTGAAGTGTATTAACACAATATATATTAATGTTTTTGTCAGAGCGTAGTTTCAAGAGCTGTTTCCTTTCCTGGTTCTTCTGGTGGCATTTGCTGTGGCTTTCTGTGATGCAGCTGAGACACTACTTGTTCATCGGGACCTTAAACCCAATGCTGAATCATTTGGCCGCAGGAGAACCAAGCCTCGGTACACACACACACACACACACACACACACACACACACACACACACACACACACGTATAGATATAGACATGCAAACAGGCTCAGGCTGCTTCATGAATGCTGTTTTCACTCAGTGTTCTTGTTGTTGTTCACAGTCAGCAGATATACGAATGCGTTTGCGTTCACTCAGCTGTGTGGGATCCTGTGCGCCCCCTGGAACGGCCTCATCATGGACCGACACAAGGGAAAGCAGAGAGAAGCAGGTCAGCACACACACATGCACACATTGCTCTCATCTCTTTACAGGTATTCAGTGTACATATGAAAACATTGTAGGAACTTTCTTGTCCAAAAAGACCATTTATTAAATTAAAGTTTCTAAACAAACTTTCTGATTTCTGATGTCAGTAAGACCCATTTAAGGGATAGGTCATCTTAAACTTTTTTTTTTAATTGAAATAAAGCTGAAATAAAATGAGAATATTAGATAGCAATCTAATGCTAAATATTAATATATCCCAAGGCAAAATATTTAAGTTTAGTTGAAGTTGAAGCAATTAAATTACTAAATGGAAATAAATAACAACTAAAACTGAACTACTAATGATAAATCAAACTGAAATAGTACTTATAAAACACTAATAAAAAATGACAAAAGCACATACAATTACTATATTTTATATTTTATAATATTTTAACTTGAATTTAACTTGAAACACACTGTGTTTCCACTGTCGGGCCAGTGCGAGCAGAGCTTTAAACGGGCGGGGCTAATAGCCTCGGGTCTGGAGCGCCGAGCCCAAACATGTCTCCGCAGCGAAATAAATTACTGGAAACTAGCCAGATTGCAAAACTAACATGATAAAAGCGACTGTTTGCTGGCATTTTTGTTGTTTACTAAAGATTTTAAACCCAAGCATCAATGTTTTAACCCATAAGTGATACATTGATCATAATGAATTAATTTGTGTCAAGATTGCACGTTAGTCATACAGAAATAAAGTGTTTACCGTTATTTCACAAAAGAAAGAGGACACACGTGGCCTCCTGCCTGTTTCTGTTCATTTGTAGTCACATGACAGTATGTTTACATCACATCCAGAAAGAATAAACATGTCTACAAATATGCCACCACAAATACGACCTGAGGAGCTTATACAGTATATTCAGTCAGAGAAACAGAGGAAGCTCCTGTAAAACCAGAGTTGCTTTCTTCTATGATTTGTCTGATTTCTTCGAGCGGTCATATTTACCATGTTTACTATGGTAGTGGTAATAGCGCGCATAGTCTTTTGCATTGCAAGTATTTCTGCCTTATATGGTGATCAGAATCCACATCGGAAGTTATTTCAAACACTTGCTACTGTATGAAAGTGCGTTTTGAGCTAAAATTACGGTGGCCGAGAAGGGTCACAACACATACAAACGCCACAACAACTACATATTCAGAAAACAACTTTGTCGATTTCACATCACTTACGCTGCAAATATTCACAGCACGAGCAAATAGGGAAACGAACTGCAAACTGCAAAGACACAACGGAAATGTTTCCAGGGGGGCCATAATCAGTGACGGACCCGCATCCATCCGGTTGTCTTCGCGCTATCTGAATGTGCGCTTTTGAGCTTTTTATCAGAGCACATCGACAAGTCTGTCATAATAAAAGAGAAACACTTACCTCTTGTAGCAATAGACAACAAAAGCGTACTTGCTCGTGCTGTGAATATTTGCAGCGTACGTGATGTGAAATCGACGAAGTTGTTTTCTGAATTTGTAGTTGTTGTGGCGTTTGCATGTGTTGTGACCCTTCTCGGCCACCGTATAAAATGATGTTAAAAGTCTTTAAGTATTGTGCACAAATTTTATTAACTAAATCAAGAATCCATTTATACTCCAATTAGAAAAAGAACTTTGAGGAGGTGATGTCCACTAAAGTGTGAGTCTTTAAATGAGTATTAATTAGATAGGAGACATGATATAGGTGGGGTTACATAAACTAGTAGTTCTCTCATAAAGCATGCATAAAACAAAATACAATGCAAGAGACACTATACATCATAACACAAGGGTGTAACTTTGGTTTGAGAAGTGGGGGGACACAAAATCTGGGAACATTTTTTCAATTTGAATCCCATTTCCTGCATTTACATACATTTAGGGACTATGGTGATGCAAAATGTTTTATTGTTTAATTGGGGCCGATCGCCAAGACTTGAGAGAATCATTTTATAAAGTCAAAAATGTTCACCATTAATGTTTTGTGTGTAAATAAAATTGAAATAACGTGAGACCCAATTTCCACTGTAATGTAAAAACAACATAAAGACAGTATATTTTAAATAATTGTTTAATATCATCTTTTTATGAATGAAGGCCAGTATCACTGATATTAATATAGCTACTGATGTCTCCATGAAAAAAAAAATTCCCCCCAAATTTTAAACATTTATTAGGCTTCAAAAATATAACAACTTTTATTTGAAGTGAACTTTAAACAATCCTCACATAAACCCATAATAAATGTCATATTTACCTGTGCCCTTCCTGTCTAACAGGAAAGAAATATACAGAAACTGAATAAGGTTATCAAATAGTCTGCACTGCATAAATTATAAATTAAATATAGATTAATCCTCGTTAAAGCTGCAAGCGTTCTTTAGTCAAGAGCAGTGAGTGATTTGCTCTGTTCGCTTTGTTCTTTGGTTAACTTTACTGACAGACAGAATTAGTGGCTGCTGTCCCTTTAAGATCTGCCGCTGCTGACAGGATCTCACGCATTTCATTTTCTCATTTACTCTTGACAGTTTTTCTGAACTGCTAAAACACATTTCTTGAAACCATTACTCACTTTCTCAAAACCTTAAACACAAAACCAATTTTTCAAACCACATTCAGAGAACCTCTGACTCTTCTGGCAAAATCAAACAATTGCCTCAAAACCATTTTATCTGTGCTCAAAATCACACAGAGAGTCAAAATTATAAACACTATAGATCATTCATTACACACTACATCAGAAAATGGAGAACACAGAATCCAAAGCATGCAGTTACAGAAAAAAAGTATATTGTAACAAAGTAAACAAATTTTGCAATTACGTAAAAAAAAAAATAGTAATGACAACTTACAGTAGTAAGGTGAATAAACTGTATACTGTATCCACTGCAAGTGTAGTATTGTACTGAATATTGAATAGTAGGCCTTATCGCATGTTTGTATATTCACCACTTGAATACTGTGAAAATACAGTGACCCAACTGCAAAAGCCAAAACGGTTACAGTAAGAAACTCTAAATGAAAAACATGTTACAGTAAAGTACACTCAGAAGAGTTGTGCAGCTGCAGAATCAAGGTCAGTGAGAGAGACTTTATTCTGCTTCAGCATCATGTCTTCATGTTGGTCCGGCCGGAGGAGTTTCTCCACATCTCAGATAATGTCGTCTCTGCAGGAAAAGGGGAAAACCCTAAAGCAGATCCAGCCTTGACAATATTCTCCACATCTTCCTCGTCCTCATCCTCTTCCTCCTCTTCCTCCTCTTCTTCCTCTCCCTCTTATATTGTTTCCATCCATTGCTGGTTTCAACATTCAGTGCAACATTTTGAGTAAATGTTGGGACTCTGAACTGACTTGTATTATGTACAGTTGGTTTGGTCACATCATTAGTAATAAGTGTGAACAATTTTGAATCGTTGTGTGTAAACGATGACAACTGTGTTGCAGTTGTTTAACTTTCGCCTGCCTGTGTTTAGCATTTTGAAACGTAAGTGCATCACAGTGCAAAATGTGTTTCAGTGAGTGAGAATGTGTTTAGAGTTTTGAAAAAAGAGTGCATGAGATTTGCAAACAGTGTTTTAACGACCTGAACTTTTTAAATGTTTTACAGAAAGAGTGATTTATTCGACAAATTGGTTTAGACTATTGAGAATTTGGTTCAGAGAATGGGGTTTAGTGTTTTAGCAATTCAGAAAAACTGTAAGATTTTATTTAACTAATTTAAGACTGTTCTTGTGAGGATACTTGACAAAACGGACATTTTGGCATAAATGTGTGTGTTATTGTTCGGTCAAGCGCGAAAGAGAACGGGATGGACATTCACAGACAGTGCTACCTGATCATTAGAGCTTTCAGTGAGCTATTTTTAGAGTGTGGACTCGATGTTTCAGGCTCTCTGTGTCCTGCTCCTCCGTGGCGATGACGGCGTGCGGGGAAAAAAATCATAACAAACAAATTTGAAAGTGGGGGGGGACACAAACGGGATTTTGAAAAGTGAGGGGGACATGCCCCCCCTGTCCCCATAGAAAATTAGGCCCGTGTCATAACATAATAATAATCATACACACAATGCCCTGGGATGCATGTTCATTTATAGAAGAGCTGGTCTATAAATTATTGCAGAAGAGTCTGCTTTATGCGTCTTTACTATGGCCTGATTAATAATGAGTTTAGAGCAAAGCTCTGCATTTTGTCAGGTCATAAACCAGTCTTCTCCTGCCTGTTATTCACAGTTTCGAGGGATGGTCCAACACACAGAACTATAACCACAGTTGTTGGGGAGAGTGGGTTTGTCGGATAGTTCATTAAATATGAAGAATCATTTCAGTGTCTGATTGGTCCAGCCATTACGTAGTATATAAATATGATGCTAAAATAACACTGGTGCAAGGGTGTCCATAAAGAATTTAAGAGAAAACTAAAAGAATTTATACAGTTTGAATCACTATTTAATTAGTATTAATTAAATTAGATATTGAAACAATGTGCTTGTTCAATAATAATATATCACCCAGTTATTTAATAAAAAAAATTGTCACTTCATTTCTCACACAGTATAAATTATTTTTTAAGAGACATATTGATAGCTGAAAATATGAATACAAAGTTCTGTCATGAAACTCTCTATGGCGTGGGCATGTCGTACTGTAAGTTCTGTACTTGCTCAGCGTAACAGATCGATTCCACCAAGACCACATACATTAACATTGTCATATCCATTAGCATGCCAAACACTCAGTGAAAGTTTGGTTTGACTATATTCCTGTCATGACTACCCGCTTCTCTTTAACTTATCTTGTGAACACGGCCTCAAACCACAGCCTTTTCGCTTCCCTTTACTGTGTTCTGCAGGCCAGAGTGAGCGGGAAGCAGACCTGAGGGCGGCCATCTTGTCCCTGTCTCTGACGGCGCTGCAGTGTGTGTTGTTCTCAGTGTGTGCCGCGACCCCTCTCCTTCCTCTACAGTACCTCACCTTCATCCTCCAAGTGCTCAACAGATCCTTCCTCTACGGGGGAAACGCTGCCTTCATCAGCATGGCGTGAGTCTTCTTCACATTAGAGGAACAGCTCCTCCTTTAACCATCATTTAATCACGCTCACGTGTGTGGAGCACAGATATACCGGCTGCAGTTTCCAGAAGAAGAAAATCATACAGGTTTGGAAGTGGATTGAGGGTGATTAAATATCAGCAGATCATTTTAGATGTATATTACTCTTGAGAAAAAGAAGTACACTTTAGCTCATACTTATTACTTTAAAAGAAGATACTTAAGTGTGAACTGAATGTAATGTTTTTAGACACGGTCTGCTAATTGTTATCAAAATTTATTATAGTTAAAAATGTTAATGTAATTTTTGACAAAAGGTTATTAAATGTACTTTAAGGTAAAACTTTTCATTTGACATAACGGTCAGAGAATGTTGCCAAAGAGTTCACAAAGACGAAACAAGATACAGAGAAGATGCAGAGAAACAGGCTTCACAACGTTAGACAGAGCAATGAACTCAGGAGA
Organism: Vimba vimba; assembly: GCA_022828995.1. Classification (NCBI taxonomy): domain Eukaryota; kingdom Metazoa; phylum Chordata; class Actinopteri; order Cypriniformes; family Leuciscidae; genus Vimba; species Vimba vimba. The sequence continues at coordinate 35,700,552 of CM040833.1, forward strand.
CATGGGACTATAAAATATATAAATGCAGGATAAATCCAGGACTAATGAGCCAATTAACAAGGTGAATGAGATGAATCAGAGAAACACATGTGAAAACTCTCTTTAAGAACACATACATGGCCTTTTATTTCATTAATGTTATATTATCTGCACGTTTAGTTTTAATATATAAAATAAAATATACTTTTAAGATTTGAAGTGCACATTCCATACAATTAAGCACAAAATTATTTTCATGATTTGTTATCACAACTTTTTATCTTTTGTCAAATCAACTTAGATAATTAATGTGCTTCAGATAACATCATATTTTGAGTTACTATTTATTAAATCAATCTCCGTTGTTGTATTAACTCAAATTCATTTCAACAAACTCAAAATTTTAAGGCAACCAGCTAACTTAGTATTTTAAGTTAAACAAACCTTTTTTTTCTTTTTTTTTTTTACAGTGTATGCATCCATAAGTAAAAGAAGAGAGTTGTTCGGTGTAAATGTGTTCCAGGTTTGAGTTGTTCGGTGTAAATGTGTTTCAGGTTTGAGTTGTTCGTGTAAATGTGTTCCAGGTTTGAGTTGTTCGGTGTAAATGTGTTCCAGGTTTGAGTTGTTCGGCGTAAATGTGTTTCAGGTTTGAGTTGTTCGGTGTAAATGTGTTCCAGGTTTGAGTTGTTCGGTGTAAATGTGTTCCAGGTTTGAGTTGTTCGGTGTAAACGTGTTCCAGGTTTGAGTTGTTCGGTGTAAATGTGTTCCAGGTTTGAGTTGTTCGGCGTAAATGTGTTCCAGGTTTGAGTTGTTCGGTGTAAACGTGTTCCAGGTTTGAGTTGTTCGGTGTAAATGTGTTCCAGGTTTGAGTTGTTCGGTGTAAATGTGTTCCAGGTTTGAGTTGTTCGGCGTAAATGTGTCCCAGGTTTGAGTTGTTCGGCGTAAATGTGTTCCAGGTTTGAGTTGTTCGGTGTAAATGTGTTCCAGGTTTGAGTTGTTCGGTGTAAATGTGTTCCAGGTTTGAGTTGTTCGGTGTAAACGTGTTCCAGGTTTGAGTTGTTCGGTGTAAATGTGTTCCAGGTTTGAGTTGTTCGGTGTAAATGTGTCCCAGGTTTGAGTTGTTCGGCGTAAATGTGTTCCAGGTTTGAGTTGTTCGGTGTAAATGTGTTCCAGGTTTGAGTTGTTCGGTGTAAATGTGTTCCAGGTTTGAGTTGTTCGGTGTAAATGTGTTCCAGGTTTGAGTTGTTCGGTGTAAATGTGTTCCAGGTTTGAGTTGTTCGGTGTAAACGTGTTCCAGGTTTGAGTTGTTCTGTGTAAATGTGTTCCAGGTTTGAGTTGTTCGGTGTAAATGTGTTCCAGGTTTGAGTTGTTCGGTGTAAACGTGTTTCAGGTTTGAGTTGTTCGGTGTAAATGTGTTCCAGGTTTGAGTTGTTCGGTGTAAATGTGTCCCAGGTTTGAGTTGTTCGTGTAAATGTGTTCCAGGTTTGAGTTGTTCGGTGTAAATGTGTTCCAGGTTTGAGTTGTTCGGTGTAAATGTGTTCCAGGTTTGAGTTGTTCGGTGTAAATGTGTTCCAGGTTTGAGTTGTTCGGTGTAAATGTGTTCCAGGTTTGAGTTGTTCGGTGTAAATGTGTTCCAGGTTTGAGTTGTTCGGTGTAAACGTGTTCCAGGTTTGAGTTGTTCGGTGTAAATGTGTTCCAGGTTTGAGTTGTTCGGTGTAAACGTGTTTCAGGTTTGAGTTGTTCGGTGTAAATGTGTTCCAGGTTTGAGTGGTTCGGTGTAAATGTGTTCCAGGTTTGAGTTGTTCGGTGTAAATGTGTTCCAGGTTTGAGTTGTTCGGTGTAAATGTGTTCCAGGTTTGAGTTGTTCGGTGTAAATGTGTCCCAGGTTTGAGTTGTTCGTGTAAATGTGTTCCAGGTTTGAGTTGTTCGGTGTAAACGTGTTCCAGGTTTGAGTTGTTCGGTGTAAATGTGTTCCAGGTTTGAGTTGTTCGTGTAAATGTGTTCCAGGTTTGAGTTGTTCGGTGTAAACGTGTTCCAGGTTTGAGTTGTTCGGTGTAAATGTGTTCCAGGTTTGAGTTGTTCGGTGTAAACGTGTTCCAGGTTTGAGTTGTTCGGTGTAAATGTGTTTCAGGTTTGAGTTGTTCGGTGTAAATGTGTTCCAGGTTTGAGTTGTTCGGCGTAAATGTGTTCCAGGTTTGAGTTGTTCGGTGTAAATGTGTTCCAGGTTTGAGTTGTTCGGTTTAAATGTGTTCCAGGTTTGAGTTGTTCGGTGTAAATGTGTTCCAGGTTTGAGTTGTTCGGTGTAAATGTGTTCCAGGTTTGAGTTGTTCGGCGTAAATGTGTCCCAGGTTTGAGTTGTTCGGCGTAAATGTGTTCCAGGTTTGAGTTGTTCGGTGTAAATGTGTTCCAGGTTTGAGTTGTTCGGTGTAAACGTGTTCCAGGTTTGAGTTGTTCGGTGTAAACGTGTTCCAGGTTTGAGTTGTTCGGTGTAAATGTGTTCCAGGTTTGAGTTGTTCGGTGTAAATGTGTCCCAGGTTTGAGTTGTTCGGCGTAAATGTGTTCCAGGTTTGAGTTGTTCGGTGTAAATGTGTTCCAGGTTTGAGTTGTTCGGTGTAAATGTGTTCCAGGTTTGAGTTGTTCGGTGTAAATGTGTTCCAGGTTTGAGTTGTTCGTGTAAATGTGTTCCAGGTTTGAGTTGTTCGGTGTAAACGTGTTCCAGGTTTGAGTTGTTCGGTGTAAATGTGTTCCAGGTTTGAGTTGTTCGGTGTAAACGTGTTCCAGGTTTGAGTTGTTCGGTGTAAATGTGTTTCAGGTTTGAGTTGTTCGGTGTAAATGTGTTCCAGGTTTGAGTTGTTCGGCGTAAATGTGTTCCAGGTTTGAGTTGTTCGGTGTAAATGTGTTCCAGGTTTGAGTTGTTCGGTTTAAATGTGTTCCAGGTTTGAGTTGTTCGGCGTAAATGTGTTTCAGGTTTGAGTTGTTCGGTGTAAATGTGTTCCAGGTTTGAGTTGTTCGGCGTAAATGTGTTTCAGGTTTGAGTTGTTCGGTGTAAATGTGTTCCAGGTTTGAGTTGTTCGGTGTAAATGTGTTCCAGGTTTGAGTTGTTCGGTGTAAACGTGTTCCAGGTTTGAGTTGTTCGGTGTAAATGTGTTCCAGGTTTGAGTTGTTCGGCGTAAATGTGTTCCAGGTTTGAGTTGTTCGGTGTAAACGTGTTCCAGGTTTGAGTTGTTCGGTGTAAATGTGTTCCAGGTTTGAGTTGTTCGGTGTAAATGTGTTCCAGGTTTGAGTTGTTCGGCGTAAATGTGTCCCAGGTTTGAGTTGTTCGGCGTAAATGTGTTCCAGGTTTGAGTTGTTCGGTGTAAATGTGTTCCAGGTTTGAGTTGTTCGGTGTAAATGTGTTCCAGGTTTGAGTTGTTCGGTGTAAACGTGTTCCAGGTTTGAGTTGTTCGGTGTAAATGTGTTCCAGGTTTGAGTTGTTCGGTGTAAATGTGTCCCAGGTTTGAGTTGTTCGGCGTAAATGTGTTCCAGGTTTGAGTTGTTCGGTGTAAATGTGTTCCAGGTTTGAGTTGTTCGGTGTAAATGTGTCCCAGGTTTGAGTTGTTCGGTGTAAATGTGTTCCAGGTTTGAGTTGTTCGGTGTAAATGTGTTCCAGGTTTGAGTTGTTCGGTGTAAATGTGTTCCAGGTTTGAGTTGTTCGGTGTAAACGTGTTCCAGGTTTGAGTTGTTCTGTGTAAATGTGTTCCAGGTTTGAGTTGTTCGGTGTAAATGTGTTCCAGGTTTGAGTTGTTCGGTGTAAATGTGTTCCAGGTTCCCGCCGGCACACTTTGGGAAGCTGTATGGAACAGTGATGGCTCTCTCCGCTGTGTTCTCGCTGCTCCAGTATCCCTGCTTCGCTCTCATTAAAGGACCACTGGGTGGAGACCCTCTTTACGTAAGATCTCAACACTATCCACACACGCATGTCCTGATCATTCACTGATCTACAACGTTTCATGGGTAAAGGACTCTGTTGTCAACAGTTTAGAAGTCTGAAGCACAGCTCACACAGAAGTCACTTTAAAACCATCAGCTTTCTATCAGCGAATCTGTGAGACCAGTTTGAGCCCGTTGTGAAATCAGCACGGTGAAATCTTTCACATTGAAACAACCTGTGAAAACATTAAATTTGACTACAATAACAGATACTAACAAACTACCCGACTGCTATTATAACCCTCCAGTGGAGATCATGCTGTGACTATGATAGCGAGCGGTTATTGCACAAAAACACAGTATGTTTTACCAATGGGTTTATTTTATTTCAGTGGCTTAACGCTTTCCTTGAAACTTGTTTTTCCAACATTAGCCACATCACGTCTGCCAAATACTTCTTGAAGGGAATGGTGGGAGGCAGCCTCAGAATAACATACAGCTGTTGATCTTTAAAATCTCTCAGCATTTGTTTGGCAGATGTAGATTCAGCATATTTGTCATTTTTCTGAGGTTTTGAAACTGTTCTGTTCAAGTTTCATCAGTCAAACAGCCGTCTAGATAAAAAACATAAGAACTGTATATTTAAAGGGGTCCTTTTCTGCTTTTCTCCATGTTCATCTGTCTTTAGTGTGTGTAATGTTCCTGTTTGATCATGAAAAAGCTCCAGCGTACGTGAACGAACACGTCACAATATTCCTCATTTAAATAATTAATACACAGAATAAAGGGGCGGGGCTTGGTTGAGTTTGTTAGTAGTGTGTTGAAACTGGCGGTAATGGAAATGGGCGGGACACACTCGACCAATCACAACACACTGCTCCAGCCGACCAATCAGAGCACAGTGTGCTTTTCAGAAGGAGGGGCTTCATAGAGACAGGAACTAAACAGGATTGTGTTTCCCAAAAGCATCATTAGTCAACTATAGTCACAAGTTCCGACGTTATCATCAAGATGAAGATATATTTTTTGCGAGATATTAAGTCGCATTTGCGCGTTATAAAGTCAGAATAGCGAGAAAAAAAGTTTATATCTCTCAATTTTGACTTTATATCTTGCAATTCTGAGAAATAAAGTCAGAACTTGCAATTTGCTCTAGTGTGTAAGAACAAGATTATGATTGAATCTGGAAATAAAGCAAAATGAGAAATAATCCTCAGATGTCATATCCGTAATTTATACCAAAACATCTAGCGTTAATTCAGTCTCAAACAGGTTCATTAACAGTAGTTATTACTCCACCACCTGCGTGACATCATTAACCAACGCGGTTGAACGACCAATTTGCAACAATATAGTTTCGGGAAACAGTCGTGACTAGCTAGCTGATTTCTTCAGCGATGCATCATTACTATGGTAGTGGAGCAGCGAGTTACGGCGTTGTACGGGAAACACACCAGAGCGTTACTGACAGACTGGGAAGAGAGGAGCTGCAACAATGGAGAATATGGGGAAAATAATCAACATTCAAGCAGGAAAATCTGCTCTAGTAGAGCCAAAAACAACATCAAGGCTGTAAAAGGCCATAACTGATCCTCTTTAAAGCATTTCTGCCATTTAAGAAAGCTCTTGTTTCAGAGTAACAGCGCTGATTGAACTGTCATTGATTTCTCCAGGTGAACATCGCTCTGACTGTTCTGAGTCTCCTGGCCTTCATCAACCCTGTGTATGTTTACCTGTACTGTCGGGGTCTGGCGGCCCAGAGAACCGCTTCACACTGAAGGGAACATCAACCTGACCTCTGACCTTTACAACTGCTTTCTGTTACTGGTTAGTTTTTCTTTGCAAAACTTCAGGAAATAACGTATAATGGAAAGAAATATGTGACTAAGCTTTGAGTGTCCTGTTCTGCAGATGTGAGTAATCTGTGCTGAACACATCAGGGAACCTCCAGCCTCTTCACTCACTTATCATGTGTATTATTGTTGGATCTAGCAGTGTGATCATGCACGTTCACACAGAGTATTATACACTGTAAGAAAAAATCTGAAAAGATACCGCTAATTTTCTGCCAGGTTGTTTACTGACATTTAACCCTAAAACACAATACAATGCAATGTGTACTGTAATTCAAAATAGTGATAAAACACCTGTGAAAAAAGAAAAAAACCTTCATAATAACATCCCAACTAACAAAAATATATTCTAAGAACATTTAGCTAACACTCCCATTAAGTCACATTATTTCTTAATGTTTTTTTGCATGTTCTAAAACCGTTTTTTTCTTGGTTATGTGAACGTTAAGGGAACATTGCATTGTATCGGTCTTCAGTCATTACGGGAATGTTACTTTTGAATGTTCTCTGTATTGTCAACATTCCAAAATGTTGAATTTTTTTTGTTCTAATGTTTTGAGAACAAATGACAATCTATTCATTGTTAAGAGACCTTCCCAGAACGCTCTTTTAGCTGTTATAGAACATTATGACCTATTTTATACATTTTTTTTAAATTGTGCAACTGTTGAATAAAAAAAATTGTTGTTTGTTAAAAAATAAAATCAGAAAGCTATTGATAATCATAAAGGGAACACCATAAAAATATATATGACATGGATATTTTGAGAAATGTCTGCAAATGAATCTGTGACAGGTGCATATTGAATGTATGATGAGTTTGCTGTAACAGTAACACTCACTGGACTCCACACACACACGTCATGTCCAGTCTCAGCCAGTGTTGTGATGCTGTATGAAACACTGGGTTGAATGGTGTTGGTTGTGAGAGCCTCTGCTGGACACTGCATGAACCTCATCATCCTTAACACTTCCAACAGAGCTGTTATTCCGTCTGTGTACACACATATCAGTATTACTCCAAATAAAGGGAATTTTTATACGTGCAGTGGAGTCGACTAAATCTGTCTGTCTGTGATTGCTGCCTAACTGACGAAGATATGTAGTCTTTTAAGAATGTTTTGCTAGCGTTCATATTAAACTTTTTGTATATGTTATTTCGGAATGTTCTCTGAACATTTCCATTTTATTTTTTATTTTTTCTTGGTTATGAGAGCATTAAGGATATACATTTATTTATTTTCAATTTAGAAACATTATAGAATTGTTGCTTTTGAATGCTCTTTGAACGTTTTGAAAGAAGTTATGTTAGCTGAACATCAAATTAACATTTCACAAAAAAGAAATCCCATGAAATAACACTCGTGTTTTTCAACATTATTAAAGACCAGCCAACTTTGAATGAACCATTTATTAACGTTATTAGAATGTTTGTGCATAACTGTGAGAGAACCTTGCCAGGGATGTGTCATATAAATAGAGAAAAAAACAGCATAAATAAACGTGGAAATATCCATTACACAGATCACATAAACATAACAATCCTCACCACAAAACATAATAACAATATTAAATAAAGATTATACAAAAACACCAAAGAGTGAGCATATATCGAAAGTTTTAGTAGCCTTTTTGTTACAGCAGGTCTTAACATCTTAAAAGTGAGAAAAAGTTGGGGCAACTTTCACCGTTTTAGATTTGTGGATATAATATTTTGCAAGCAAAAAAATTATGCTGCAAAGAAAATAAACATTTTCATATTGCTTCTCAAAAATGAAAAACCCAAACAAAATATCCTTGAAATAAAGCTCAAAGTCTTTATATATATATATATATATATATATATATATAACAATGAACTGGAAACAAAGGTTTTCTTGAGAATCACAAAAACGCAGACTGATTGGGATCACGCTTAGGGAGCCTGTAATCTTCGAGTTTTGAAAAAACGAGCCAAGATTTTTAATGAATAAAATAGTAAACTGTATATCAAACTAATATTAACTACGTATCTAACCTTACTTCCCTTTTTAGGCCTAACAAAACTAACACTCTGAAACAAAATGTACTAAAATGTTCTGTTCTTTGGCTATGTATGTGTGCCCTTTCAGAAGACTTGAGTATGTGTATGTATAAATAACAAATTTGGGAAATGAAACTAAACAGATGACTAGGTTAGAACCTTGTGATTAACAATGAAGTAAATATTAAAACAAAGTTTGCTTTACTTAGTAACAGAAGGGTTTGCATATGAAGAACCAATCAAATTCATATCATTTTGCCATACCTCCCTATTCTATAAAAACTGTTGATCCTCCGGCCTTGCTTCTTGGGAGAGATTCCCTGAGAACTGCTCGGGAACTTTTCCGGCCATGATTAAAGCATTTGAAGGACATCTGAAGTCTGTCTGTTAATTTCTGCTGCGCAGCAGGCGAGTTAGTTTAGAGAGATAGACTATATATTAAACGTCGATTGGAGACGTTAGGGAATGTCGATTGGAGATGACCCTGGTAGACTTAGAGTAGGAGCGAGATAGGGAAAAATCTACAACAGGATGCACGCACCACTTGTCTTTCGCCTCCTGCTCCCCCCGCATTATTGAGGCGGAGATAGGACAGGGCTTAGGCCAGGGAAGTCACTGCTCAGTCAGACTTGGACAACACTGGGAAAGTGTGCCCTTTCGGAGGAAAGGAAGATGCTGCGGAACAGTACAACATATGGAATATCACTGAGGTGGCTCCAGCCTAACAGGGGCGAGAGACGCACCGGTCAGAGACAGCAGAGCGGGCTCTGCCAAGGGAAAGACACGGGCTCGCCTCAGGGAGCCGTACAGTGGAAGAATACACATATGGGATCGCCGTAGGGATCACAACATATGGACCCAGCCTAACACAAGTTTCACAATGCATACGAGTGTTAGGCCTGGCATTGGACACCCCGCCACGCCTGTTGCCGAAAAGGTGTGGAGGAACTCAACAGGGTTCGGCTAATGAGGAACTCTACTGGAGCAAGAATGGCACACTCCGAAGACCACTGCGCCCATGGGGAGATGCGGCTCTGAATGCGCGACCTGCGATGTGCAGCAGGAGGAGACGGTGGGACGAATTCGTCGTCAGAAACAGAATAATCGCAAACAATATGCGTGTCTTGAGACATGTTTGGTTGGGAACTGAACGTGAGCAAGGAATGAAGGCGTACTGCAAACTGGAGTAACAGGAATATTACAGTGAAATTCTTGACAAGTAAATAAGTAACCATCCTGATTAAATAATTGACTAGCTAGCGGGGTGGATCCCTGCGATATCAGTAAGACATTCTGAGGATCGTCCGAGAGAGGACTTCACTCTTCTTCTGTGAGTTACATGATGAGGATCGTCCGAGAAAGGACTTCACTCATCGAAGCTCTCACCGCCGGTCCCGTCCGGCGCAGCGCCCATCTTCGAGTCAGAGCCGACTGTCCAGCCCGTCTCTGAGCAAGAGCCAGAGCCAGTCTTCGAACCAGAGCTATTCGTCTGCTCAGTCATGCCAGAACCCGTTGTCTGCCCAGTCAAGTCTGATCCTAATCAAGTGTCCAGTTCAGTATCTAGTCCAGCTCCGGGTCCAGCTCCGGGTCCAGCTTCAGGTCCAGCTCCGGGTCCAGCTCTAAGCCATGTTTTAAGTCAAGGTCCCAGTCCTGTTCCGAGCCTAGTCCACTTTAAAGACATCGTCTGCCCAGATGAACCAGCTCAATGCATCGGCCCCGATGTATCAGTTCAATTCCGTTGCTCAACCGATCCAGTACCCAAACTTTTTGGGTTTAGGATTTCTCCCTCACAGTGGGAGGGTCAGAGCCCGATCCAGTGCCAAGGCCCGATCCTGCATCGAAGCTCTCACTGCCGGTCCCACCCGGCTCGAAGTCCTCATCGCCGGTCCCGCCCGGCTCAAAGTCCTCATCGCCGGTTCAGTCCGGTTCGAAGCCCTCTTCGACGCTGGTCTTGCCCAGCTCAAAGCCCTCTTCACCGCTGGTCCCGTCCAGCACAGAGCCTTCACCGCTGGTCCTGTCCAGCTCAGAGCCTTCACCGCTGGTCCCGTCCAGCTCAGAGCCCTCTTCATCGCTGGTCCTGTCCAACTCAGAGCCCTCTTCATCGCTGGTCCTGTCCAGCTCAGAACCCTCTTCGCCGCTGGTTCCGTCCAGCTCAGCGCCCTCTTCATCGCTGGTCCTGTCCAACTCAGAGCCCTCTTCATCGCTGGTCTTGTCCAACTCAGAGCCCTCTTCATCGCTGGTCCTGTCCAGCTCAGAACCCACTTCGCCGCTGGTCCCATCCAGCTCAGAGCCCTCTTCATCGCTGGTCCTGTCCAACTCAGAGCCCTCTTCATCGCTGGTCCTGTCCAGCTCAGAACCCTCTTCGCCGCTGGTTCCGTCCAGCTCAGCGCCCTCTTCATCACTGGTCCTGTCCAGCTCAGAGCCCTCTTCACCACTGGTCCTGCCCAGCTCAACGCCCTTATCGCTGGTGCCGCCCAGTACAACGCCCTTATCGCTGGTGCCGCCCAGCGCAACGCCCTTATCGCTGGTGCCGCCCAGCGCAACGCCCTTATCGCTGGTCCCGCCCAGCTCAGCAGCACCCTTGGCTGACAATCCCCTGTCTTCACTTCTGTCCCCTTCACCTCTGACTCCATCCTGGTTCCACCCTGGTTTCCACTATGACCTCTCCCTGGCTCTCTCCTCCCTTCTGTTGTTTAGGCGCGAGGACGCGCCTCCAGGGAGGGGGGAGTTCTGTCACGGTTCTCCTGGTTTCCTGGTCCTGTCCCGCATTCCCAGTATTCCCCTGGATCCTCACCTGCACTCGATTCCCTCATCACCACACCTGATCTCTATCACGTCATAATCATCTCATCACCAGCCTTTATATTCTGTTTGCTCTCACTCCCTCACGGCCGGGTATTATACGTTACACATTATTCAGTTCCCTCGTACCTTTTAATGTTCTTGTGCTGGGCTAGTGTCTGCTGTGTTGCTAGCGGGGTGGATCCCTGCGATATCATTAAGACATTCTGAGGATCGTCCGAGAGAGGACTTCACTCTTCTTCTGTGAGTTATATGATGAGGATCGTCCGAGAAAGGACTTCACTCTTCTTCTGTGAGTTATATGATGAGGATCGTCCGAGAGAGGACTTCACTCTTCTTCTGTGAGTTATATGATGAGGATCGTCCGAGAGAGGACTTCACTCTTCTTCAGTGAGTTATATTCAGTGGATCGTCCGAGAGAGGACTTCACTCTTCTTCAGTGAGTTATATTCAGTGGATCGTCCGAGAGAGGACTCCAATCTTCTTCTGTGAATTGTACCGTGTGGATCGTTCAAGAGAGAGTGGACTCTAATCTTCTTCTGTGAGTTATATCCTGTGGAGAGTCCTAGAGTGGACTTCAAGTATCTTCAGTGAGTTATGTTCTGTTGACTATCCGAGAAAGAGGACTTCTTGTATCTTCTGTGAGTTATCCTTAAGAGACATTTCAAGAAAGGACTTCCTGTGTTCTATTATTATAACTTAAGTTTATATTTCTGTCTGAAGACTTTTCCTAAGTTCCTGAACTTCTATTAGTCTGTGGAATTGCCTTAAATAAACTTCTGTGAATTGTATTCTGGTCTTCAGCCTGGTTATGTTGTGACACTATCAAGGTCTGAAGAGATAACAGACGTGAGATGCCTTCCGCCTTAGAGAATCCTTCCTTTTAAAGATAAGTCTCTCTGAAGCCACTGAGTAAATGTTCTTTTCATTTTCTCTATGACAGGCAAACGTTTGAGCACGTTTAGCTGGAGCCCAGATGCATTGGATACCGTTTTAATAGTATTATTAGTATAATAGTACTTCCTTTCATAGGCAAGATCATTGAAAAAGTTGTCTTCAATCAGCTGAACAAATTCTTGAGCTTGAATGGATACTTTGACAATTTTCAATCTGGTTTCCGACCGCACCACAGCACAGAGACAGCGCTCATAAAGATAATAAACGATATTCGCTTAAATACTGATTCAGGCAAATTATCAGTGCTGGTACTACTTGACCTTAGTGCTGCATTTGACACTGTCGATCATAACATACTTCTTGACAGGCTGGAAAACTGGGTGGGGCTTTCTGGGATAGTCCTAAAATGGTTCAGGTCATACTTAGATGGGAGAGGTTATTATGTGAGTATAGGAGATCATAAGTCTGAGTGGACATCCATGACATGCGGAGTCCCTCAAGGCTCGATTCTTGCGCCACTCCTGTTCAACCTGTATATGCTCCCAATGAGCCAAATAATGAGAAAGAACCAAATTGCTTACCACAGCTCTGCAGACGACACACAGCTCTACTTAGCCCTATCGCCTAACGATTACAGCCCAATTGACTCCCTGTGCCAATGCATTGACGAAGTCAACAGTTGGATGTGTCAAAACTTTCTTCAGTTAAACAAAGACAAAACTGAAGTCATTGCGTTTGGAAACAAAGATGAAGTTCTCAAGGTGAACGCATACCTTCACTCTAGGGGTCAAACAACTAAACATCAAGTCAGGAATCTCGGTGTGACACTAGAGTCAGACCTTAGTTTCAGTAGTCATGTCAAAGCAATAACTAAATCAGCATACTATCATCTAAAAAATATTGCAAGAATTAGATGCTTTGTTTCCAGACAAGACTTAGAGAAACTTGTGCATGCTTTCATCACCAGCAGGGTGGATTATTGTAATGGACTCCTCACTGGCCTTCCCAAAAAGACCATAAGACAGTTGCAGCTCATACAGAACGCTGCCGCCCGGATTCTGAGCAGAACCAGAAAATATGAACATATCACACCAGTCCTCAGGTCTTTACACTGGCTCCCAGTTAAATTTAGGATTGATTTTAAAGTATTATTACTGGTATATAAATCATTTAATGGCCTAGGACCTCAATACATTGCAAATATGCTCACAGAATATAAACCCAACAGATCACTCAGATCATTAGGATCATATCAGCTAGAAATACCAAGGGTTCACTCTAAGCATGGCGAGTCCGCTTTTAGCTATTATGCCAGCCGCAGCTGGAACCAGCTTCCAGAGGAGATCAGACGTGCTCCTACAGTAGTCACATTCAAATCCAGACTAAAAACACATCTGTTTAACTATGCATTTAATGAATGAGCACTGTGCCAATGTTCGTCCGACTGTTTGTACTGTACTGTACTGTATTCTATTTTTTTTTTTTTTCTAAACTGTTTTAATTATTCTTATTTCTTTTTATTTTAATTTCTTCTATGTAAAGCACTTTGAATTGCCACTGTGTATGAAATGTGCTATATAAATAAACTTGCCTTGCCTTGCCTTGCCTTGCCTATTAAGAGCTAAGGGAATCTGGTCTGAATTTTGAAGGAAAAGGGTAGTATCATCAGTAAATTGACTGATGATGATCTCCTTTCCCATGAAACTAACTCCTTGCAGGCCACTATTCTTAATGGAATTGGCTAATAATTGAGTAGTCAATGTAAACGGGTATATATGGTGAAATGGGGCACCCTTGACGTATTCCCCGCTGCAGTTCAAATCACGGAGGGGTACCGTGTTTAAGCTTACAGTTTTTCTCGATTGTTTAAACACATTTCTTGAAATTATGCCTCGTATTCTCAAAACAGTAAACACAAATCCATAACGTCTCACCCAATTCCCCAAAAATCCTATTTTCAGGTCAAAATGAAGCTCTACACTCAAAACCATTCACTCTTGCTGAAAAACCAAACTTTGCCCTCAGATCACACACAAGCCCTCACAAACACATACACTACAACATAGTCTTACACACTGGTGCAATACATTCAAAACAACATTTCCAAAACTGGTCAGTTATGTAGCTTGTGGTTCCCCCCTCACAAACCTTTTCACATGATGAAGACAAAAGACATAAACAATGGATACATTGGCACATTTTTATTCATTCATGTACTACACAGTACAACACACACACATATATATATATATTTTCCACCCCAGCATCCCGTCTTTGGTCTGGGTCAGGCCAGAGGATCTCATCCACATCACAGGCTATATTAGCCCTAGCCAGCGGGGGGGAATCCTCTTGTATGCCTGATACCCGCTGGCACGCGTCAACTGAAATATTTGACAGGCTTCTTCCATTTCATTGTCTCTGTGTAGAAAAATAGAAGTACTGATTACTGTAACTGTAACACATCCTTTTTACAAAATGGAAGCATTCAGAAAACTCTATCTGTATGCGAGGCAATCTGATGCATTTCTTTTTATTACAGTAGTATACAGTAGCAACAGCTACAGTACATGTATGTGTTGTAACAGCAGCTCTCAAAAGTTACAGAGCCGTCTGAAGTACATCTACCTGTTTTTCTCCTGGAAGTTTCTTATGATCAAGGCGACGGTGAAGCGACTCAAGTTTGGCTGAACTCGTAGCCCAGCCTCCTTCATAGTCACACCATGGACAAAGACATGAGCAACTAGAGTGGCTTAGAGACATGTCAGTGCTTTTTGACACTGGAAAAGTGAATGCAGACAATATTTTGTCTGCTGTGTCACGTTTTCCTGGAATGGAGGAGTTTTGACATGATGAGGATGTAAAAATCCCCATTCACTGCACCAGTGCTGACTGTGAGAGTCTGTACTTCAGCTATGATATTGATGGGGTGGTTGTTCAGCTCAAGGAGTTGTGTGGGCACCAGCTCCAACCAGAGCAAAAGCCTAACATGTCTCTGTGGATTTGCTGGTTTTGCCCCTACCAGTAGTGCAAGTGCTGGACTTGCTCCACCTCCACTACGTCACTGGACGTCAAATGAGACGCAGCAGAGCAGAATCGAATGGCTGTTTAGATTCTCTGAAGCTGTCAGTGCTGGCATGAGTGTGGTTGGGGCAGAGCTGCTGATGCTATTGCTGTGCGATCTATTCGACCGCAATGATCGAATCCCCATCACGGCCCTGCAGAAAAGCAGCTGCCCGGGGACACTAAAGGGCTTCATGTCCATCCAGGGTCTTTGTGAGACCCTGGAAGGCGAGGCGTCTTTTGTGTATCCCCATACGTTCTGCAGGGCAAAAGATATGGTGGACCAAGCAGGCCATGATGTGAAGTCCTGCTTAATGTGTGGATTACGTGGACACAAGCTCCGGTTCTTCCCAGCCTTGAAGTTCTTCAGTTTAAACAACAACAAGAAAGTGAACTGGAACTTCAAGGATTTCTGGGAGATCCACGACATTAGTGAACAACCGTCTGTGGAGGCGCAAGCGGTGAGCCTGGTCGGAGACGTGTGTTTGGAGATGGAGAAGAGGGGTCTTAGCTTCATCAGAAACACACAGAAATACATGGAGCATTGCGTGCCATGGGTCAAGGAGGTGTTGCTTAGGCTGCCGAAAGGACCAGGAGCTTGTTAGGGTGATGACTTTCATCAGCTCTATTGGGCTCATTCAGAACAGGGACTTCATCAGTTTTGATAAACTGAGAACCCTGCTTGAGGACCTTCCTGTGACCCAGGCACGGCTGAGGACGTTGCAGGTCCTGTCCCGTTTTTTGTTGCCACGCGTGTATGGTATGAAGCTGTGGGCCTTACACTAGAGTATACCATACAAGCTGCGGATCACAGCTGCTTGTGAGCAACAAAAGGTTTGTGTGGCAGAGAAAAGCATCTCAGAGCCTGTGGAAGAGGAGTGTGCTGAGCTTGACAGTTCCACTGAGGTGCAGAATGTCAGAAAGCTAGTTCCACGCTGTCTCCCTGCTAACTGCTCCCTCTGCTGGACCAGCATGGAACTGGCATTAGTCAATCTCAATGCTGAAGTGCCTCATAAAGACGCATACGCACAATACATGGCTGAGTGCCAATCAATGAGTGTTCCTGTGCGCACCTTTAACGCATTCTGCAGGAAACGCAACGCTATGATTAAAGAAATGGTTTAGGGGTGGGTTCTTTCTATAGGTTTAGTGTTAGTTAGTATTAGTAATTATAATAGGATTAGTGTATATTATTTGTTAGTAATTAGTATTAATTTGTAGTTGTTAGGGTTAGAGGTTGGTGTTGGTGGTGGGTTAGGCTAATGTTTTTTATATATATAAGTCAGTGTTAGGTGTGTTGTGTGTTGTATTTTTTTTTATATATATATATAAGTTAGTATTAGGTGCGTTATGTGTTGCATTTTTGTAAAAAAAAACAAACAGTAACCCAGCCTCTGACATTACACAAAGCAGTGTAATGTCAGTGCCGGTCCCAAGCCCGGATAAATGGGGAGGGCTGTTATACACTTAGGGTGGGGTTTGGGGAATAGGGTTTGGGGAATAGGGTTTGGGGAATAGGGTTAGGGGAATGAAACATCCAAGGCTTAAACCTAAGGTTTGAACCTGGTTGTGCATGGTCCATCCGTCCACTGACCACTTCAGACTAACCTGAGCCAGACCACGCACGTGGGCAACTAGAGTGGCACGGATTTCATCCGAGACTGCTTGTCTCTTTCCCCTTCCCCTTCCCCTTCCCCTTCCCCTTCCCCTTCCCCTTCCCCTTCCCCTTCCTCCTCCTCCTCGTCCTCCTCCACTCCAGTGTCCTCGACCTCTTCCTTCATGTCTTTCTGGATCCATTGTTCCAAAACTCAATAAACTGATTTGGGCCCTTTTTATCTATCTATTGAAGGATCTGATTGATGCGTGTTAAATTTTGACTCTTAGTGTTTCCTAAGTGGTAACAGTGTGCTAACTGAGCTGAAGCTGTGCTGACTTGAGTGAACAATACTGAATGCTAGTGCTTTCTAAATGACTACATGGTGTAGGCAATGATAAATTAAGGGATTTGTGTGTAGAGTTTTGCAGTGACAGTTCAACAAATCTGACTCATGTGTCAAAACAGGGAATAGTGTTTATAGTTTAGGGAAATGGATGTGCTTTTTGATAAATGGCGTTATGGTTTAGAATTTTTAGTTCAAAAGCCTGGTTATAGTGTCTAAGCAATCGATAAAAACTGTAATAGAAGAATTACCGTAGGCATAAAGAGTTTAAACTGCTATATTGAACAGGTCCCCAAAACCAAATTTTGTAAAAGTCCAGAAAAAGCATATAACTATCATCCCTCACTAACTCCAAATAGTCTAACAGATCAAGAACCAGCCGAATATTGTTTGAAATGTTTTTTTTTTGTGTGTGTTTTTTTTTGAAAGTTTAATCTATTATGTCCTCTAAAATAGTTTTTAAACATTTAGCAAAGATTGTAGCAATAATTTTATAATTACATTTTAAAAGACTAACTGGACACCAATTATTAATTAGTAATAAGTATTTGTTATGCTTGGGGAAAAGAGTTATTAAACTTTGTGTTAAGGTATAAGGAAGAGATCCCGCACTAATGCTTTCATAAATTACTTTGCCAAATCTTTTGCAAATCTTTAATAAAATTCTGAAGTAAGTCCAAGTTACTAACATTTCAACTTTTAATAGATTCGAGAACCTCAACTAATGTGATGGGGCGATCACAAAGATCTTTATCAGTAGCACTAATACAATTAATGTCACCGACCAAGGATATAATGCGGTCATAACAGAATAGGCTGCTATAAAGGTTCTTATAGAATTCTGAACAATATTTGGCAATTTCTTTTGGGTTTTCAGAGAGTGTCCAATTTTCAACGGATGAATGTTGTTTTTTGTCAGGGATTTTTCCAGTCTAAAAAGATAAGCTGAATTTTGTTCTCCTTCTTCGAGCCAGTGTCTTCTGGATATTACAAATGCACCTTCAGCTTTTAATTTATAAAGTTTGTCCAAATTGTGCTGATACTCAAATAGAGTATTACTTCCTTCCACAGATAAGCCATCAGGGCATCTAGATGAGAAGTATGCCGTAGTGGAAATGAGGTTCTCTTCTTGGGTTCTTTTGAGTTTGGCAGTATTACTACATTCATTTCTGAAAAACCCATTCAAATTTAAGCAACTCCATAAACTTGTTTACCATAAGTTACCATATGTTTACCATAAACCCATTCTGCTTTGGCTTTAGTCCACAAGAATAACGGTCTCAAAGGAGTTATACAATTTAGCCAAGGACATTGGTAGTATCAATAAAGATTTGAATTGCTTTATGATTGTTAATGGGATAGATAAAATATCAGTACTTAGATTGTCTTCAAGCGCATGTGAAACTAAACATAAATCTATTCTCGATTGCTTAAATCTTGTAATAATACACCAGGTAAAAGTTGTGTTATTATGAGGATGTTTAACTCTCCAAGTGTCAATCAGATCAAATCTTTGCATTAACATTTTTAGCTTTACATTTGTATTAGAACAAGAACCTGGAGGCCATCTATCAATCACATTACCTAATGCGATATTAAAGTCACCACCCAAGAGTATATGAACATTAGGGAATTTGGCTAACCAATGAACAATTCTCTCTTCTATCCTAATCTAAAAGAATATAATTTTCTGCCTTTGAATTGTAGCCATACATATTTATGACATTAAAATTATAGTTATAAGTTATATATAGTTTTCCAGCAAATAAGTTAGCTACTCTAGCTAGTCACGACTTCAACCGCGTTGGTTAATAACGTCACGCAGATGGAGGAGTAATTTTAATGCATTTTAATGAATCTGTTGAGATTGAATTAACGCTAGATGGGATTAGGACTATTTCTAATTTTTCTGTTATTTTGCTTTATTTCCAGATTCAATCATAGGCTCGTTCTTACGTACTAGAGCACGTTCACACATGCGCACAAAAAACTACGCATTAAATCTTGACAAACTAAAAGAAGTAAATTACATTTGTATGTATTCTAAATAAAAGACTCTCTTACTCCTAAAAGAATATCCTACTCTCGCCTACATCTCAAACAAGCCTAGTTTCCCAAATCTCAAATGCACCCCTGTTTGGTTGTGGAAGTGTGCTTGGGGTGCCAACAGTCAATCAATGTTCTCATGCCATCATTTCCCAAAGCTAACTATGGTCGCAAGTTCCGTCATTACCAATATATTTCAATGGAGCGAGGAGCCTCTTTCCCAAAGAGTTCAACTTGTGACCCTAGCTTGCTAATGGTGCTTTTGGGAAACACATCCCAGAGTGACTAGTCACATGTCATTTATGGATCAGGTGATTGGCTCAAAGAAAAAACACCTGGACTGAGTGCACATGAGCAAAGATGGACTTTGACAACCACTATAGGGCCTGTCACAGATGACCAAACAGTAATTTGAGAACTGAATTCAATTATAGTGATGGCACAGACATGGCATAAAAAGCTTTGTGAATCAAGCTCAAGGACTCGATGTGGTTTAAATGTCTCCCCAGTGTGCACCAGCAGATGGCGCTCTACGCAGTGTTTTTCTGAAAAGCTTTGCACACATGTACACATGCATCTGTCAGGAATGTCTGCAGCAGGTGGTGCTTGATGAAGCAGATGAGCGGCCATGATCTCACTGCTATTCATGCATGCATAATCTTTACAATTATTGTGAGCTGTTTTAATTTAGAGGTCCACTTATTTCAAGTGGTTCTCAACCTTTTTTACTCTTAGGGCCCATCGTGTCTAAGACAATGTTTGAAGGCCTCAGCTAACAGGGAATGTTCTGTCAATATTCATTCACTCAAATTTATGAACACAGTAACATTAATAGAGCATTCGTTCAAAGTTATATACTCTTTAATAATGTTCTCAAAACATTAGCACAAAAACATTTTACAAATCATCCGTGGAACGTTTTTTCTGAAGTGTTACTACTTGTTTCAGAATATTCAGAGACAATTCAAAAGGAACATTCCCATAATATTTGAAGAATGATACAGTGGAATGTTCCTTTAATACTTAAAAAAATTCAATAAAAATTAAAAAACTGAATGTTTTAAACATTCAGAAATACATTTTTCATAACTTAATGGGAACATATTTAGGGAACACTGGCATCTATGTATCGGCTAAGGTGAAGAAGCTGGACCCAGATAGCACAGGTACGAGGTACGTCTGAAAGATGTCTGCTAAAGAGCTGGAGTTCTGGAAAACATCTGATAAACGTCTCAGAAAAAGCAGTTTTACATACATTCTAAATACTAAACATCTTAAAGACATCTTCTAAATGTCTATATGACAGGAAACGTCTCAGAGACGTATTGCAGATGTGCAAACATCTCAAAAATACTATGCTATCAGGGGAGGCATGGCATCGTTTTTTTTATTTAGTGTTGAACAATTTGCAATGTCCTTCTCAACATTTCCAAAATAGCTCTTGTTTATTGTGCTCTGATGACTCATCTGAGGCTGGGCTTTCATTAAGCGTGTTATTGATTTGTTCTCAGCGTGACGAACTTCGTCATTCGACATCCTTCATCTCCCTGAGGAGAGTGTGATTAAACGGGCCTCAACGAAACAGAGGAGCTATGGTGTCGGGCCGTAGAGAAAACTAATGTGGTGCAAAGGACCAGTATCACCCCAAAAAATATTCTCCTCTTACTTTAATACACCAACAATCCTGGATGAGCATATTTTTAACTTTTGGTCTCAGTAATACAATAATAAAATGTTGGACCGATTTGAATTCTAATGAGAATTTACATCTTTAAAAGGCTATAACATGATATAACACATTTTAACATGATCTAAAACAGCCACATAAACTAAAAAGGACTGATGAAAAGAGGAGAAAACATCCTTTTAAACTACATGACCTCGCATACTAGAATTTCTAATATTCTAATGTATTTATTATGGTAAATTTTGACTCTATTGTAGAATTTTAAAAAGATAATCTGTTGAGGAAATATATGTTTTCACTATAGATTTATATTACAACTGTGGCACATTGTAGCTATAGTTTATAAATGTGTAGGTTGCTATTTTTCATTAAAAAATGCCATAGATCAATGAAAAAAAATAACAAAATAAGTCAACATTGGCCTTAGCATGGTCATCAGGAGTCATAATGGTCTTACCTGTAATTATAACCTTATTGTAACAAATGCTCCAGTTAAACTATTTCAAGAACTATGGTACATTTTCATTAGGGCAAGTACAAGTCAGAATCAAGAGCTTTAAAGTCTGGACCTTCTTGAATTATTAACCAAACAATTAGTTTTCCCCCATTTGTTTTGTTCTAATTATGATTTGGAAAAGCCTTCAGATATTAAGAGATGACATTGCCGAAAATCATTAACTGTGAACTGTTGAGGAGTCGGAAATACTCTTAGGAGCCTATAAGAAAATGTTAATTTGTTGTAGTTAGTTTGACTTCCCATGGCAACTTGAAGTAGACAGTTCTGTCATACTGATATGGTTCATACATTCTATGTACAAAAATCATATGTAAACAAGTAATTGTTAACTATAGGCTATTCATTTATTGCAGTTATTTTATACCCGTTCTCCCCGAACATCCACTCAGTGTGATAAATAACTGTTTGGGATATGACATGGTCTGACAGTGCCACTAAAATTACTAATGAACAAAATAGACTAGCAGAAATAGATGGACGAGGGCGGCTGTGTAAAATGACTGAGAGTGAAACTTAGTCAGTGACATGAATGTGACAGAAAGTTGGGAAGGCTCTAATGATTACTATAAATGTAAGTTCCAGGATTCAAGGGAGCACAACAAATACATCAGTCAAAATTAGTGTGTTGAGGTATGTTAGACCGGAAAAAGGAAGCAAAAAGTGCAAAGGTAAGAGAATTTTGCGTTTAGGAGAGTTTTTAAGTAATGACGTGCTGCATGCTTAATGATGTATAGTGCTCAAGACATTTGGTAGTCCGAGAAGTCCATCATGATTACTGAAATGCTAGGATGTGATGTAAACTCCTTCCTTCTCACAATTTGCAAGTGGATTTGTTCACCTAGTCACCTAGAGAGTTTAGCTCCAACTCGCCTCAACACAACTTGCCTCAGGAAGCAGACAGACTGGCTAAACCGACCGTCTGCTAGCTGTCTCACGTCACCAAGGTCAGATAAATCACATCACATAGAGCCTCTTTCACCTAGATATAATCATATAGAGACTGTCTCTGTTCCCCGAATTAGGTAATACAAAAAACGTCCAAACCCATCTAAGGTTAAAAATTTAATTGATGTTCAACAAATAAAAAACAGATATAATACAAATGAGCAAATGCTAAAGCTTGGGTTGCTGAATATTCAATCCCTTACTCCAAAAGCACTTATTGTTAATGATATGATTACTGACTATAATCTAGATGTGCTGTGTTTGACAGAAACCTGGCTAAAACCAAACGATTACATTACTTTAAATGAGTCCACCCCGCAAGATTACTGTTATAAACATGAGCCTCGTCTGAAACGCAAAGGGGGAGGTGTATCTGTAATTTATAGTAATATCTTCAGAATTACTCAGAAATCTAGTTTCAAATATAATTATTTTGAAGTGTTGGTGCTTAATGTAACACTATATAGTGTAAATGATAAATCACGTTTGAGATTTGTACTGGCTACTGTATACAGGCCACCAGGGCACCATACAGACTTTATCAAAGATTTTGCTGACTTTCTATAAGAGTTAGTACTGGTTGCAGATAAAGTCATAATTGTTGGTGATTTTAATATGCATGTAGATAACGAAAAAGATACATTGGGATTAGCATTAACAGACATTAAGGAAAATAGTCCAACGCCGTGGTACAACGATCACACTCAGGCCCTTAAGAGCGCTGAACGAAAAATGGAGCGCAACTGGAAGAAAGCAAAACTAGAGTTTTTTTACTTTTCATGGAAAGAAAGCATTATTGCGTACAGAAAGGCCTTAAAAACTGCTAGATCTGTTTATTTTTAGACTCTCTTAGAAGAAAACAAACACAACACAATCCTAGGTATTTATTTGATACAGTGGCTAACAAGAAAGAAAGCTTCTACTTCTGAAGTTTCCAAAGAGCACAGCAGTAATGACTTTATGAATTTCTTTACTTACAAGATTGATTATATTAGAGAGAAAATAACTATGCAACCGTCTACTAGAGTATCGCATCAGGCAGTGCATTGTAGTGTCCCTGAGGAAAAATTTTATTCATTCGTTGCTATAGGAGAGGAAGAATTTACTAAACTCGTTAAATCATCTAAATCGACAACATGTATGTTAGACCCTATACCGACTAAGCTACTGAAAGAGATGCTTCCAGAGGTCACAGATCCTCTTCTTAATTCATCTTTGTCATTAGGATACGTACCTAAAACTTTTAAGCTGACTATTATTAAACCTCTTTTTTTTTTTAAAACGCAACTTGATCCTAGAAATTTGGTCAATTACGGGCCGATCTCGAATCTACCTTTTCTGTCAAGAATAGAAAAAGGCGGTATCCTCACAACTGTGTTTCTTTTAAGAAAAAAAAATGGAATCTGTGAGGATTTCCAGTCAGGATTTAGACCATATCATAGTACTGACCCTTACAGAATGAAAATATATTATGATCAATATATTAAATGGGTTAACAGTATATTTGAAAATATACAGAATATATATTACATATATTACAATATATTGAATAATACATAAGGAATTGCCCCTTTTCATATATTGAAAAATATGTAACAATATATTTACTAATATATCATAATATATGTAATTTTACATTCAGTAATACACTTCATGATAGATAGATGTAGCAACGATCTGAAACGAAAGTATCAAACGCAAATGCAAGTAACTTTGTGGGCGGATCTCAAATCTAAAATGTGTTGGTCTGAAGTAGCTTCATTACTCATAGGTGTGGTTTGGGCGTAACGTGAAATAAACCAATCAGAGCGTCATCTCACATTCCCTTTAAGAGCAGGCGCTTGTTCTGTGGCGGATTGCTATTATAACGGCGATTTGCCAGGAGCGGTTCACAGCCGAGGAGACCGACGTTCTCGTCAGGGCCGTAAAACACAGAGAAGTGACATTGGGGATGGAGAAACACACCCAGATTAGCTTCGGTTAGACGGGCGTATAATAATTTGGGTAAATGTGTAAGCTAGATTTATGCCTATTTTTTCACATCTTCATGGACACCACAATGATTTCCCTCGTGTGTTAATATTTTTCCTTGTAATAATGTATGATTTGCAAAAATGGAAACGGCAGCTTCTGTGTAGATGAGAGAATCAAAGTGTATGCGCGTTGTGCACACGCTACATTGATTATGGCCAAGTATGCGCCCTTAAAATAGCATATGAATAACATGCGCAACGCGCCGCTGACTTTAGACGAGGTTTTTCCTGGTCTGTGGCGGAATTGTTTTCTGAAACTGCAGAATAGCACCAGGGAACGTTTGCGCTGGAACACGCCTCCTCTTTGCGCTGAACCGCCCCCGGGGGCGCAAGTTCATTCCCTAGTTTACCGACGTGCGTCTGTGAAGGGAAAAGTCCGCTGTGCGCGGGTGCAAAATAGGAATGATACATGCGTCGGAGTACGAAGTCAATTGCGCTGGCTGCAAGATAGGGCCCTATATGTGATCAGATATGGTACTGCATGTGTAATATTTTGCAGATATATTTACTCATGCAAGATAAACACATATATATATTTCTTATATATTTTTGTAATTATTTTCATTATAAATGTTTCATATATTCATGCTGGTTGACAACAGCACTAGAACACCTGTATTTAACCAAGAGACTATCACTGTGCTGAAGAGAGCACAGACATTACTTTTAAAAAATATAGTATAGTCTTAATGGTGTTTGTTCGGCCAATCGTCAACCGAACCACAGGCTCTACTCTTCAGCACATTGACCCCAAAAACTCACACATACAGAAAACCTTTTAAATTAAAAATTAATAGAGCATTAAACACTAACAGATCTCCCCCTATATTAATATTGAGCAAAACACATTAAAAAACACTTAATTTTAACATTTGCTCTCCTTTAACAGTCAGAAGCAAAGCATGCTGGGAACTAGAAATCTATTGTAACTCATTCCGTGAATGTGTGTGTATATATATGTGTGAACATACATTCACATTTATATGGGAACATGTATGTGCAATATATGTACACACGTAAGGATAAAACGTTGTGAATATTACATGCAATGCTATTTTTGTCTTCATTTATAAATATTCATTAATTTATAGCCATACTTCAATGCAGTATATTGAAAAATATAAGCACTAGTTTCCCATATATGGAAATGTATTATGCAATATATCGCATTATGTTTTGCAGTATATTGCCATATATTTTTGTTCCGTAAGGGGAGACGGATCTCATTAGAATTACAAATGATTTGCTCGTATCATTCGATCATGGTTGTATTTCTCTATTAGTGTTACTCAATCTCGTGCAAATTCTGCACAGCTAAGATTCTAGATAGCACTGTGTGGAAAAATTTAGTCATATGCTTTTCAAAAAAAACAAGTGGTTTTATTTATTTTAAAGCTTAAGCTTGAGTTAGCGAACTGTACTTTTTATGTAATTTATGTAATAAATAGAACCTTATTGTAAAGTGTTACTGATTAGTTATACACCGATTAAGACGTCTCCTGAGTTCACTGTTGGAAAGATCAGTTGTTTTCACCATTCATTAAAATTAATCGGTTTAAAGGAGTCATTAGTTTGCGAATTGGACGTGTTATGCGCGTTGTGTGATTATCCCAGCAGTTAGGACATGGACATCCAAGATTTGTGTCAACACAGAAAACATTTCATCACTGGATAGTTTTTTTCGTTTAATTAAAGTGTTGTTTTATGTCAGCTGAATGTCCGGAACGCTTTTCAGAGAAGATAAGGAAACTTATTTAGCACAATTCACACCCAGCGGTAATTCAGGAGAGAAAAAAAATCTCCGAATGCTCCACATGAAATTTGGTCTTCCGACCTTTTACCACCGTGTCGATTTATTTTGATTAATATGTGCAAGGGAGAGAGAGCAACACAGCGCTTAGTTTGGAGACGGTGAAGTCTTGTTTACACTTTCGCCTGGCTCCAAAGAGAGAGTGCGCGCGCACGACCGTCTCTCTCTCTCTCTGCTCATTCTTTCAGTTAAACATGCGCCCTGTCACAAGTGCAGCAGTTCATCTATATTACTCATCTACATTACTCATTACTCATTACTTTGGCGGGACAAAAATGAACTTTGGCGGGCACTAAAACAAGTTCAATGCAGGAAAATTCATGCGTGAGTTTCCATTAGACTCGCACGGTAGCCAGGCGTCTCATCCGCAAGTGCTAAGATTCCGATTGGAATCCCCCCCCCCCCCCCATAATGACCCAATTGACCAAGAAAACGGCAATTGTCGCCGAAAAGCAACAAGTTTGCAGGTGTGCTTATCGATCACAAGTTCAGTATGGAGTACCACAAGGCTCAGTACTACGACCGTTGCTTTTCACTCAGTACATGCTACGCTTAGGAGATATCATTAGGAAGCATGGCATTAGTTTTCACTGTTACGCTGATGATACTCAAAATGAACGAGTGCATAGCTGATGTAAAACATTGGATGACTAATCATTTCCTACTACTTAATTCTGAAAAAACAAAACAAGAGATTCTAATTATTAGACCAAAAACCTTCACAAGTAATAACCTAGAATACTGTCTAACACTTGATGGCTGCTCTGTTAAGTCCTCGTCGTCGGTTAGGAACCTGGGTGTGCTCTTTGATACCAATCTTTCATTTGAAAGCCACATTTCTAGTATCTGTAAAACCGCATTTTTCTATCATAAAAATATCTAAATTACGACATATGCTTTCAATGAAAAAATGCTGAACAGTTAGTTTATGCGTTCATGACCTCAAGGCTAGATTATTGTAGTGTTATTTTGGGTGGTTGCCCTGTACTCTTAATAAACAAACAAACTACAGCTGGTCCAAAACGCTAAAGAGTTCTTACCAGAACCAGGAAGTATGACCATATTAGCCCCTTTCTGTCAACACTGCACTGGCTCCCTATTAAACATCGTATACACTTTAAATCTTGTTAATTATTTACAAAGCACTAAATGGTTTAGCTCAGCAGTGCTTGAGCGAGCTCTTTATAGTCCTTCATGTCTATTGCGATCTCAAAATTCTGGTCAGTTGATAATACCTAGAATATCAAAGTCGACTGCTGGCGGCAGATCCTTCTCCTATTTAGCGCCAAAACTCTGGAACAGTCTTCCTACCAATGTCCGGGAAGCAGACACACTCTGTCAGTTCAAAGCTAGACTATTAACACATCTCTTTAACCTGGCATACACATAGCACATTATCAATTTCTATTATTCAAATCAGTTAAGTGATTGGTAGGCTACACAGTACTCGTTACATCATAAGAATGGCATCTACACTAATAATAGTCTCTCTGTTTATCCAGAAGTTTACTGTCAGCTGGATCCGGGCCGTATCCAGATCAGATGGAAGACCTGCACCTAGACACGACCACAACGCATTCCCTAAAGTGTCAGCAGAGATTGTGTCAACTAGACTCTCCCCTGTGAAGGCCTCATCGACACGACAGCCATCGGCACTGATCCTCAACAAACTCGTCTCCATACCGGCATGATGACTCCGATCTTCAACCAGATGGAACTGGATAAATATTCTGATTGTTCTGGTCCAGTCTGACTTCTGGCCTATAATGCTGCCTGAATCATAATCATACACTGTTCGTTTGTTGGCCAGAGGAGAACTGAGCGACTGAGCCTGATTTCTCCCAAGATTTTTTTCTCCATTTTGTCACTGATGGAGTTTGGGTTCCTTGCCACTGTTGCCTTGGCTTGCTTAGTTGGGGATATTTAATATTGAACAATATTATTGATATGCCTGAATTGACACCATTGCATGAGAACTGAACTGAGCTGGACGATGACATCACACATCGCCCTAAGGCCATTGGTATCCAAATGAGCGAGTACAATAAGAGTAAAGAGGTAAATAGAATAATCAAGTGTGTAGATAAATTATCATATAAATGGTCAATAATCAATTTGCATTCTAACGTAAATTCGAGGTCACAATAAAATGGAGCTAGATAAAAGTTTAATTGAAGTTAAACTACTTTACCACACTGAAAAGACCGAACGCACAGGAAACCTTCACCTGCTTATCGGAAACCGTTTGGGGCCGATTGGACGGGCCTTACACTACGAAGCCTACGATGAAGTTTCCATGTTGTGGACAGACAAGTTATTGCTAGTTTTTCACTTCCCACCCTCTTTTTGACAGTCTTCTGGTAGGAGTTCAATCTTCTGTACCACTAGGCAACAATGTAGTGCAGTTTGTTTTTATTAACCAGTAGGAATGAGTCATATCAGGGCCTGAAGCTGTTCAATTCATCCGCTGTTGGACATCTGCTATTTTGAAGGTAACTCTCTGTTGTGAGAAATCAGTGTACTTCATCTCAATATACAGTTCTGCAGGTGTTCTCTTAACACATCGCAGATGTAAGTACACATCTTTGAAAGAGAGGAAATAACTCATTTAGAGTCTTCTGTTCTCTGTATCCCCGTTGTTGTTGTGCTGTAAGCCTGGGTTTATCAGTATCTAGGCCTTTAATCACAGTCATTGTGTTTCTTCAGTAGCCAGTCTCTATCACTCCTCTTTACCACATTCTCTAGCTCAGCCATTCCACAGAACCGACACTTTTTGGCTTCGTCTTTGTTTCCTAGGAAGAATTTGATGTCTTTTGCTTTCAATCTGTAGCATTTAAGGATCACTGCCTAATCACAATTTACAAAGATCTAGGAGATAAACCAGGGATAAGCAGCATTGCTCTGCCAACAGCATTTATCATCAATTGTATCTCATTCTCTCTCTTGTACACATTCTCTTCATCTCTCTCTATTCTGCATCATTCATTCTACGTCATAATGGCTTGAGATATGACAGGGACAGTCTCTGTATAAAAATAGAGATGTATGAATGAATAGGCGGCAGATAGACAGATGAGGGAGGAGGCAGTAAAAAGGGAATGAAGGTAAATATTAGTCAGTGAGACAAAGATGACAGAGTGATGATAAGGTTCTGCTAATCTCTATTATAGGAAGTGAAAGGATCGTAGGAGTAACGCAAGGCCACTGATTTAGACAACGTAGAGACAAAAACAGGTCAGGTAGCTAATTATAGAGGTAAACAGAGTGGACAGGACTAAACAGGCGGGGGAGCATTTTGATGCATGGAGGATATGAGTTACAAATTTCTCTTGGTTTAATATAAAGACGTGACATCACTTTTTTGGACTTTCCACAAAATTAACAGCACCTGAATTAAATACAAATTAAGTACACTCACATGACATGAAGACTCCAGACCATCTTTCTAGAAAACGTTCTACATGGAGCAGGTCATGCCCATATGGATGCTGCCATGTTGATCACCAGCCATGGAACTGAGTTACTGTTACAAATAATACTAACAATATTATGTTTACCATAGATAATGCTTTAAAAATTCCTTGTGTTGAATCCAACAATGTCCATTATAAACGTGTTTAGTGTGAGATGGAAAACATAGAACTAAAGAACGAAAAAGAACAAAATGAAAGATAAACAAACAGCTTAATTTTAAAGTTGAGGCAGTTGTTAAATAAACCATGAATCCAGGGTGAAGGGTGTAAAGCCTGGACACACCAAGCCGACGCTCGGCCGACTAAGTTTTCTCAGTGTGTTCCGCACCGTCGGCCGAAATTGGTCCTCGTCTGCTTTTTTTCGGCTGATTCGACATGTTGAATCGGCGTCGGGCCGTCGGTGAGAGAGAGAACTCTGATTGGCTGTTCAGCTTAGTGAAGAGTCAGTGCACGAGAATAATAGCAAAACAGCGAGCAAAGAAGTCAAAACGACACAGATAGAAGGCTGGTCTAATGATACGTCATCTTACCGGAGTGTCCCTTGGCGAATATTTCAATATTAACACGAGAGGAGTGGAATAAAGAAAGTGTTTAGCAGTGGTATTCAGAACGGTAAGCACGCACTGCTTTGTTTATGGTTTGTGTATCTGCAGTCTGCAGTGTCAGTTTCCCTTTTTGAATGATGAATATAGACGAATATAGCTGCAGAAATAGGCAGTTGTCTCCTTTACACGCAGGCGCAGAACGCGCATTCTAGCTGACCGTCGACTGTAGTTCTCTCGGTGTGTTCAAGTGCAGCTTTTTACCCCAGCGCTTGGCGACAACACAGTCAGCATTCAAGTCAAGTCACCTTTATTGATATAGCGCTTTTTACAATACAGATTGTATCAAAGCAGCTTCACATTGATAACATGAAAATAATACAACAAAGTTTGTTTCTTGCGTCATCGTCCACTTTAAATAAGGCAGATCAATAATATTGTTGAATATTAAGTGTCCCCAACTAAGCAAGCCAGAAGCCAAGGCAACAGTGGCAAGGAACCAAAACTCCATCAGTGACAGAATGGAGAATAAAACCTTGGGAGAAATCAGGCTCAGTCGCTCAGTTCTCCTCTGGCCAACGAGCGAACAGTGTATGATCATGATTCAGGCAGCATTACAGGTCTGAGGTCAGATTGGTCGTGTCGATGAGGCCTTCACATGAGGCTGATGAGGCTGGCACTTCAGGGATTTCAGCTTTCATCAGCGCTAGTTCATCGGCGTCGGCTTGGTGTGTTCCAGGCTTAAGTATAGAGTCCAAAACCACTGCTACCATTGGGTTGAATAAAAGCCAGCCTAATGTAAGATAAAAACTTACTGGCTTTTTCCTGGCTGTTTATTCAACACTCTTACTTTAGCAATAAAAACAAATA
The DNA here is from genome assembly GCA_022828995.1 of Vimba vimba. NCBI lineage: Eukaryota > Metazoa > Chordata > Actinopteri > Cypriniformes > Leuciscidae > Vimba > Vimba vimba. Next base: position 35,730,938 of record CM040833.1, read on the forward strand.
AATGAAACCCAAATGTGATGTTTATCTAAAGTAATATTTGCTTATTAGTATGGTTGATTGGATCACTGAAGGTCAACAGCAAAGACATTGGTCAATAAAGTGAGATTCACGAGGTTTACATGTTAATGAAATCTGATGTAATATTATAATGCGTATTTGGCTTGCTGTCCGGGGGGAGGGCTCCGAGCTCGGAATTCGGCCCGACCCCAGAGTACTCCTGAATGTATAGATCATGGGTATCTATGAGCAGACCCAGCCGAATGTGAGGTGATGGGGTGGTGGCGGGATGCTGAGAAATTTGTCATGAGACAGGAGGTAAGGGAAGGCTTTATTTATACTGGCTTCTTCTTGTGCTGATTGGATGATTACCTGCACATGCTCCTCCCGAACTTTGTTACATAAAACTTCATTTAAATGCATAAAGTATATTTGTGTAATTTAACATATTTATTCATTGCAGATTTGCGTGATATTCTGAGTTTGCATTTCACCGTTTTTATTCATTTTGAGTAATACTGAATCTGTGACATGAGTAAACGCTCACATTTAGTCTAGAACTTCAGTAAACATCATATTTACACACAGCGCACACAACGTTTCTATTTCAGTGTTAAAATAGTCTAGCTATATAGCTATAAATAAGCCATTCATAGGTTAATTTTCTTGAAAATTCTAAACACTGCTTTATTTTTTAAACACTTCTGGCGACTGTATTTAGGCTTCAGAATTCATAAAAGTTGTGTTAATTTCTGAAGATTATTTTGATTATTAACTTTTGTTGGTCACAGAGCTTATTTTATGCAATAATCCAAAATCCAATGGAAAAATCCTATTGTCTTTTTGTTGACTGAACCAGGGTAATGTTAACCTCCTGCCTACAAAACTAATGTGCATCATCCCTGCAGCGCTCTATTGCAGAAATCCTTTTTTGAAATTAGTACAGAAATTACACACTTCAGTTTGCGAGACCTAAAATGGTGGCACAAGTACATGCCATACATTGGGATATTTATATGAAAGGTTTTCTGGTTGTCAACCTCTGTAAGAAGGATCACATGTACAAAGCTGAAAAACATGTTCATGGAAGAAGGACAAAACACTCTGAGTTGCTCAGTAGAGGTTGGCAGCTGTCAAAGGGCACACATATGAACTGACATGGACACACAAACATGTACACACTCTCCCCAAACCCGTCTGTTGCTCTTTAAAGTGTGTGTCACTGCCCCAAGTGTTGAGGGGGAGTGTGGTCATCTGTCTGATTTTGCCTCATGTGTGTGTGTGTGTGTGTGTGTGTGTGTGTGTGTGTGTCTTCCCCCACGGCCCCCTGTAGCGCTGAGAATGTTCAGTGATGACTGAACTGGTGGGCTAAGAGAATTGTGTATGTATGTAGCCTCAGGCTCGGCAGTGTTGTCTCTGCAAAGCACACTAACAACAAAGGGCACTTATGACGAGGAGTGGCCTACTACTGTGTGTACGGTATGTTTCTGCAGGCTGTGTGTCCCTCCCTCCATGGCCCTTTGCCCTAACCTTTGATTTGCAGCGATGAGTGAGCTTGTGGGTACGGATGAAAGTGTGTGCTCTTGTGTGTGTATATGATATTCAGTGTTTGTCATGTGATATTTCATAAGGTCCACAGAGAAAATCAGTGGGAGGAACACAAGATCTGTGCATATCAAGTATGCATATCTGTGCACATGCACATGGCATTTGGGTAAAGTGGACTGTGTGTGTGTTTAGGTTTAACATTAGGAGACAAAAATGATAGAAGTCGATGGAAAGTGCCCACAAAGACATGTGCTTGTGTCTGAATGTGTCATGACACGGGTACACAGGTGTGTGTGTACAGATGGGCGGCGTCATGCTGAAGTTGGAGCGCACTGACCTCAGTCACGGTCAGGGAACAGAACTCTGACTCAGCGCAGCCCACACACGTGACACTCGCACACAAACACATACTTGAATCTCTCACACTTCTTTTACACAATCATTTGCACATGCAGCAGATTTTAGTTTTTGCAGTGTACAATTAAAAATGCGTCTCTGGGAAAGTAAAAACTGGGCAATATATAAACAAGATAATAAACTGAACACAGATAATCAATGAACCAATAAATCACCATGACAACCAATGAAACGTCTCAGGTTATGCGTGTTCTCTCATGGTTCCCTGAGATGAGAGACGAATGATGCAATGGGGATGTGTCCCGCAGGACCCGGTGTCTGAGGCACGAGTACCAACTAGCCAATCATGGTGGACGCAGTGATCCCCAGCGTATAAAAAGGGCACCTGAAAACACTTCATCAGCTTCAAACGTCTGAAGGAAGACGCACAGGCACGCCCGAAGCATGGCAACGCGCCGCGGCGTCTCATTCCTCTCTCAGGGAACCATGTGTAACCTGAGACTTTCCCTTTCGAGGGAACTCAGCGCCGTGACAGCTGACACAATAGGGATGTCAATACCAACTACACCATGCTGACCAGTGCCGGCCTGGAGACTAAAAATAATCTAGAACCGTAGGCACTGAAGCTTAAAAAGTCAACCAGCGAGTAAAAAAACCCTGCGCATCGTGGCAATGGGAAGGAGCGTAACCTCACTTAATACCCAGATACCAGGGGAAGGTGACAGAGACGAGAATACAATTATCACAGCCGATCATCTTAAGCATCAGTCCACTCTACTTCCACATATATTATCAGGGAGCCAAAGACGCAGCAGCAGCTTGACCTGATGCCAGCCAGGTCAGGTCAGGTCAGGTCAGGTCAACTTTATTATCCCCGAGGGGCAATTTATTTTGCAGCCAGCAGAATCTATACAATCACAAACACACAGAAACAAACAGTACAGAGGAAAAAAATAAATAAATAAATAATTAGTTATTCAAAAACCCAATAGCAACTGGTACAAAAGAATTTTTAAATCTATTTGTCCTACAAAACGGTAAAGAATATCTACATAAAGAAGGTAACAACTTAAAGAGATTCTGCAAGGGATGGCTGGAATCTCTTATTATTAACTCAGCCTTCCTCAGAGTCCTGGCTTTATGCAAACTGTTTAAATCAGTCAGGTTGGTGCCGACAATCTTACTACACACTTTAACAATACCCTGAAGTCTGTTTCTATTTTTCAGATTAAGCGATCCATACCAGCACACAAATGTAAAAGTAATAACTGACTCAATAAAACAAGAATAAAACATTTTCATAAAAGTGCTATCCACGTTAAAACCACAGAGTTTCCGTAAAAAATACATACGCTGGTGGGCTTTTTTACAAACAGCATCCACATGAGCCCCAAAAGTGAACTTTTCATCAATTATAGTACCAAGGTATTTAAAATGAGGTACAATCTCAACAGCATGATCATTTATAGCCACAGGAGAGATGGATGGAAAAAGCCATCCCCTTTTATTATCATTATTATTATTCTCCTCTAATAACAATTCTCTGCACCCCAGCTCCCTCCTCAGAGGGGGAGGGAGGAGATTATTCCCCTTTAAACAAGCCATTGTTTTACCTTCCTCTATGGAAATAGGAAATACTCCTATGGAAATAGGTGGAATAAAAAGGGATGCCAGAAAGGAATGAGAAGAAGAAAGGAACGGAGAACGGGGCAAAGCCTGAATAGCAGCCCCACTCAAACATACTCCTCTTTTTCTGACATATTAAAAACCTTTTGATCTGAGTGCATCTTACTCCTATGACAGCGCCTCGCCCACCCCTCCTCAGGCAGCCACACTCGCCCTCAGCTCTTCTCTCCAGGAACTCGCAGAGTTCCCAAAGGTGGCCGACTGTGCCCACGCCTCTCTAAACCTGTTCACCACTGTCTCAATGGCAGAGCCGAACAGTCCGGAGGGCAAGACGGGGCAGCCAAGAGGATCATACTCGGGTCAAAATCACCATAAAGTGCCTTTGAGACTTCACAATTTCCCCCCCAAAAATCTGAGATTTTCCATTTAACTTCATATGTGTTGTATTAAGGAGACATTAGGCTGTTAGAAATGCATATTGGTCAAGCTCCAGCACATAAATTAACTGATTGTGCCCTCATTTGTGTATTAAGAAATCACACACAAGGTTTTGTTAACTTGTTAAAATAATTTGTTTATTTTCATCATAAAAGTTGAACATGACAGGGTGGACAACAAGATGACGGTGGACAGATGCTTTAATGGGTGAACTAGAACGGGGGAACATTAGAAAAACAGGAACTCCAGTAGAAACTCTTAACCCATATAGACGAAGGAGGAGCCCGGCTCAGGCTGATTTTCAGGAGCTGCAAATGTCCTCCTGTCATGAACCATTTCCACCCGAAGGCTCGGTGACAGGGTGGACAATTTTTTGGCTACAGTTAGTATTTAATGAGCACATGGTGTACAGCAGTTAGCAAAGTGATCCACTGTTGAAGCTGACTGTGCACTGTTTAAAATATATAAACTTTTCAGAAATTCTAAATATATATTAATTAATATTTCACCCAATGACAGGGTGGACATGTTAAGCTTGACAACACGCAACTACAAACACAATATGATGAAAATTCTGAAATATAAGTGTAGATACTTCTGTGTGTGTTGCAGATGTTTTAACCTGCACTGAAGGAAGGCCGAGTGGGGGGGGAGATGCACTGAGGACATCAGCTGCGTTTACCCCATAATGACAGGGTGGACAGCAATTTCAGGGACACATGCAAACTGCTTAATATTATTATGAAAATGAAATATAAATAATCAAAATGACTTGTTTTATTAAATAACTTGCTGAGGACAATAAGTACATTAAAAAAGTATTTTAATTTTATGTCATTTAACCACTTTTTACACTCACTGAAGTTACATGCCAAAATCACATACATCCAATCAAAGAAAATGGTATAAAACCAGAAAAACACATTTCAAGAGACGTATCATTGTACTTGTATGTGTGTAAGTGTTTGGCCATTTATAATAAAACCTCAGAATTTCATTATTTTGCATTATGTTCATGATGACTGAGCGATTCTGATGAGGACACCAAAGGCACTTTATAGTGATATTGACCCACTCCTTGATGCCTGACAAATCAAGCCACAGACAGCTCTCTGCCGTCACCAGAGCAGCCATAGATCGTCCAAGGTAACGAGCCGCTGATAGTCCCTCCCCCTGATCCAGGTCCTGAAGCAGGTCTGTCTGGTAGGCTTGTAATACTGACATAGTGTGCAAAGCTCCGCCAGTCTGACCAGCCGCTGAATACGCTTTGCCCACCAACCTCTATGTCATCTGACATGGCTTAGATCGATGAGGATGTCTCCGGGGGAAAGATAACTTGCTCCTCAAGCAGCTGCGTCTGAGATCCCCGTGGCTGTAAACTGCGCACTGCCTACGCAAGCACAGACATCGAGCCTCAGCTACTCTTTTCACTCATGAAGAGTGTCAGCCGAGAGCGGAGCGTTATTCAGCCAAGGGTGGCGCTCTAATGATGATTGACAGACTTTAGGTATACACAACAAATGCATAGAATAATGTATTTCTTGCGTCCGAATGTTGTTTAGAATTGTAACGATTGGTTGAAGCATAGGAGGAAGCAGGATCCATGTGCATAAACTCAAAACTTCACAAATTACAGACTTAGACTAAGGAACAGGATTAGGGAACAGAACAACAAACAAAGTGAAGAACTCTCAAAGACTGAACTAGACACAGGGCTTATAAATACACAGGCGAACAAGCTTAACAAGATAACAAGGGGGCGGGGCTGATCAGAAACACCTGGGCAGACTAATCAACAAGAAACACTACAAAGGACTACAAAACATGGCACAGGACAGGAAATAACAAGAGTCCACACAAGACAAGGGGAACACAAGACAGGAATCATGACAAGAATATTACAAGTTAGGAATTCCAGTGAGGAAAAAAGTCATGTCTAATCTCAGAACAAACAGAACAAAACAGAACTACTGTATAAAAGCTATTCACATGAGCACATTTAAACTAAGGGGTTTATACTCTCATTAATTTGATACATGCAACTAGTTACTGACCTGACGCAGACACATATCTGAAGCGGACTGATAGCGTCTTGGTCGGGAGTGAGGTTTAGCCTACATGAGGTAACGCAGCAGCTCGAGTTCTTTCCAGAACCAGGAAGTACGACCATATTAGCCCGGTTCTGTCAACACTGCACTGGCTCCCTATTAAACATCGCATACATTTTAAAATATTGCTGATCACTTACAAAGCACTAAATGGTTTAGCTCCGCAGTGCTTGAGCGAGCTCTTAACGCATTATAGTCCTTCACGTCTATTGCGATTTCAAAATTCTGGTTGATAATACGTAAATAATATGTTTTTCGTAAAATATTATCCTAAAATATTTTTATTCAGTTCAGGTTAACCCTATAATGCCTAGTCTACACATTTGACACACACATTTCCAAGGCCTCTAAATGGGCCTCTTTTAGTATAATTGTACTACGTCCTCCTTCAGTTCATGTCTTTCTGCTGTGAAATCTGCACTGATTTTTATCAAGTAAACGTAAGAGTAACTTTGATATTGTTAGAAATATTTCAAGATGAACACTTACTGGACTGAAGCTGCCTCGGTTTACCTGATTATCCAAACATCATTTATTAAAAAAAAAAAATCACGAGTATCAAATATGATCATCAAGCTTTTGAGGAAGGTTTATTTCTTCATCTCTCAATAATCATTGTATTGCATTGCATTATTTGTTTTAAAACTACAGAGCTTCAATCATAAAAATAAGCGTTTAAATATCATCTTACCTCTTACATATTATTGACAAATATTGATTTTACAGTATATAATTTTATGTAAGTATCAGCTATACTGTTATAAAGATCTTACTGATTTCATCTTACATTTTGGCCATATGAATATCAGCATCTGCAGCAAATTGATATTTTTACTCATAATGGCATTTTATTGTTGATGAGCATAACATTGTTAAATTGGGCCCAAAATGATTTGTTTGCATCTGACTGATCTGACTCACACCACCGTCAGTCACTCATGTGCCTACAGGCCAGAGAGCTTTACCTGCTCATCTTTTACTAGCTGGCCACAGTTACACTATACATTATGAACTCTGCCATCTAGCGTATGAATATTAGAAGGACAGTGTCATCTCTAATGAACACATTATTTTTACACATTTTATTTTGTATTCCCCTTCCACTGTGTAAGGAAAAGCTGAGACTATGAGTGCATATGATGTGAAAAATCATCTAAACTTACGTTGGAATCAATAAGAAAATTTCATTCATATCTTTTGGGATAGGATCCATGTACTGCGAAAACACATTTGTATTTATTTATTTTTTTATTGTTTTTGTATACTAATATAAATATACATATATATATATATATATTCCTATCATAATTTTATTTGTCATACCTGTATTAATTAATATTATAATCTTTAATTATAATCTATAACACAATATAATACAATCTATAATTGTGTAGGCTTTTTTAAAAAGTATACAGCACGTTTTCCTCCGTTAACCTTATCTGTAGCCTACACACTGATTCGACAAATGAGTCTGTAGAAGTATTCTAGCCTGTTGTTTACTAATACGACTCAAGAGAATACAGTCATTTATGTAAAACACCCGTTAAAGTTATTTAGTCATCCCCCTCAACACACTCACTCACTCAGACACACGCTCCGGTTTCCTCCCCCCACCCCCGAGTCCGCCCGCGCGCGCGCGCGTTACGTACGAGAGTTTCCGTGTCTCCCGCGTCCGTGGGCAGCCCGTGCTGGACTATAAACGCGTCCGGTGAGCGTCTTCTCCTCAGTCGCAGTCGAGCACGAGCAGCACGAGCACCAGAGCACCAGAGCTGACCGGCAGAGCAGATAGCAGCACGCGCACACTAACTCGCTCTCGGTTTGGATTTTGGGATGGAAACTCGTGCGACTACGCGAAGCGCTCGCGCCTCCAACACTCTTACCTTCAAGAGTAAGTACTAACATTTGTACTGTAATTATCAGTCAATGTTTAATGATTATGCATCATTTTATTGGATGCATAATGACGACAATTTATTGTATAGCCTACATGTTGCATTTTTTGGTTACATTTTGAAGCTTACAAAATGAAAACAATAACACCTTATTATCATTGTTTATGTTTGATAGATGCATATTTAAAGACATTCAATTGCATATCTAACTTTACAGACTAGTGTGTATTTTACGTTACAAATAAATTGGTAACACTTTACAATAAGGTTTATTAGTTAACATTAGTTAACTACCTTAGTTAACATGAACTAAGAATGAATGATTTATACAGCATTTATTAATCTTAGTTAATTTTAATTTCAACATTAACTAATACGTTATTAAAATCAAAGGTTTGTTAACATTAGTTAATGCACTGTGAACTAACATGAACAAACAATGAACAGCAGTATTTTTATTAACTAACATTAACAAAGATTAATAAATACTGTAACAAATGTATTGCTCATTGTTAGTTTATGTTAGTTAATACATTATCTAATGTTAACTAATGAACCTTATTGTAAAGTGTTACCAATACATTTAATATAAATAAATCAAATTAAATAAATCAATTTGTAATTATATTTTATAAAATATATATAACAGTATATAATTCATATATACATTGTAGTGTAAAAACACATTTTTATGAACATTACACTTTTGATGCAATCAGGATACATTTAGAATAATAATAATAATTTGTTTACAATGGGAAAATTATAAAGCAACTGTTAAAAAGCAGGTATACGCAATTATGCACAAATGGTACACAGTTACATTTTCCACATTAGTGCTGTGTAGTGAATTAGTACACTTCGTTCTAGAAGAGATGTGGAGTGACCAGGTCATGGGTCAACTAATAGGAAAATCTTGTGCTGGTCACATGAATGCACGCAGTATAATTAATTCACGCTGTGCGTGTCTTTAAGCGCCATGTTATTGTGTAGAGTTACCGGACACCGTGAGCTCCCCTCTTAAATATTCATGAGCTGCAGTAATTGAATTGGGTTCGGTTTCACAAACCTGAAGTGAATCCAAGCTTTTTGTTTCATGCAAACTGTCCTGTCATGTCCCGGATGGACAGTTTGAGTCTCCGACTGGACAGAACTGCTTTTGTCAAGCAGGACATATGTGGATATCAAATTTTGGCTAGTTAACCGAGCAGTGATACCTCAAATAGCATCTGTCACGTCATGTTTAATCCAGCATGACAAATGACAAAGTGTTTCTTCATGTCTGCATCACTCCAGAACTTTCAGTAACTGTAGAACAGCTTCTTCTCACAACATGAACCTCATGTTAAGTCTATGCTCTTCTCTCTCCACAGGTGGTTTGTCTCTGTGGTTGGTGGTATGGCTGTTGGCATGTCGCTGTGCACCGGGTCAGGCGTGTCCCAGGCTGTGTGTGTGCTACCATACGCCCATGACTGTGAGCTGTCAGTCTCAGAACTACACCGCCGTTCCCACCGGTGTGCCCTACGACTCCCAGCGCGTCTTCTTGCAGAACAACCGTATCGCCGAGCTCAGAGCCGACTCCTTTGGTTTCGAAACACAGGTGAGGACATATTTATGTTTATTAAACGGTTAGTTCCAGTCCTTGGTTCTGACTGGTCAATATCTGTGTGTTATTCACGATAAAACACGGCTATGACCGCTTCACCCAACGGTTCTATGTATCACTACACAACAGCCCTAGCAACCACTCTTAGCAACGCAACATATGTTTGATCTCATTGATATTGTTCACTGAAGCTTATAGAGTAGAGTATGGTGAGAGATCGAGTAAGTAAATGACCTTCAGGTCCGTCCTACATTTATAATAAAAAATTGTTTGAATGTCCGCTGCGATATCTTATGCTTTTAACAGCTAGGCTAAGGGTTTTCCCATGGCACGCTAGTCATTTGTCAGTTGAGTCTTGCTTCTCCGTGTTCACAAGTTTGAGTCCTTTCAATATAAAAGTCTTCTCTACTGACTGACTCACTCATAAAGACAGTGTTTGCCGCCATCTAATGGAGAAATAATGTAACTTCTGTTGCTGTTCACTGTCAAGGACTAATTTTTTCCAGCGGAAGGAAGGCTTTTAGTGATTTTACTTCATGCAAGTTGCAATGATACATATTTTTTGGCTTTAATACTTGTGTGGTAACCGTTTTATAAAAGCAACAAGGTACTCGAGGCAAGTGCTGTATGGTGAATAAGTCACGGCTGACTGCGCTTCGCATCGAGCCTAACAACGCCCTTCAGCCGTGACTTATTCACCTTACAGCACAGCCTCGAGGACCTTATTGCTTACGTAAACTTCATTGAGTTTTTTGTGTGAAGATATGAGCAGAGATTAATCTTTACCTTCTGAATCCGCAGGTCCTATGGCTGTACTCCAATAACATTACATGGATCGAAGCAGGTGCCTTCAGCAATCTGCGTGTCCTAGAGGAACTGGATTTGAGTGATAACCCTTCCCTGCGCAGGCTGGACGGGGGGGCGTTCAGGGGACTGGAGCGCTTGCAGAGCCTCCACATGCACCGCTGCCACCTGACCGAGCTGCCCGCCGACCTCTTCCTCAAGCTCTACAGCCTGCAGTTCCTCTACCTGCAGGAGAACCAGCTGACACACCTCCCCGACGGGCTCTTCTCCGACCTGGTCAACCTCACACACCTGTTCCTGCATGGCAATCGCATCCGCGTCCTCTCTGAGAACGCCTTCCGCGGCCTGGTGAATCTGGACCGGCTGCTGCTGCACGACAACCGCATCCGACAGGTCCATCGAAGAGCCTTCCGGGACCTGGGCCGATTGACCATCCTCTATCTCTTCAACAACACTCTGCAGGAGCTGCCGGGTCAGGTGCTGAAGGATACGTCCTCGGTGCAGTTCCTCAGGCTCAATGCCAACCCCTGGACCTGCGGATGTGAAGCCAGGTCGCTCTGGGAGTGGTTCCGCAAATCTCGGATCTCCAGCTCAGACGTAACCTGCTCTTCACCAGCCCCTCGGAAAGGCCAGGACCTGAGATTCCTGCGGGAGATGGACTTCGCGCTCTGCCCGTTGCCTGACCCAGGATCCATGGCTGGCACTACAACCACCACCTTCAGCACCAAGACTCGCTGGTGGTTCTCAAAGAACAAGCCGGCCTCATCATCCAAGAGCCACTTTCACAAGAGCAGCGAGACCCTGAAGGCCTTTCCAGTCAAGCATCCCTCATCTTCATCACCCTCCTTTTCCTCCAAGTATGATCTCACAGTGGAGGAGGCTGCTTTACCCAAGCTGGAGCCCAAAGAGTACTGGGCAAACTACGGCAATGAGGACGCAGCCTCAGTCCCATGTTTCGAGCTCGAATGCCCACCCGGTTACGACTCTCCCGTTCTCCCGTCTTCCTCTTCGGCTTCACTTCTGTCCTTCCTCTCGCTCACAGCACTGACTCTCTCTTTCCATCTGCTCTTTGGCTGAGCTTTCCTTCTCCTCCTCTTCCTCTTTTGTTATGCTCCACTACCTTTCTCCTGCGATCGGCTTATGCTGATTAATGCATAGAAGCAGCCATGCAGAAAAGGGTGACAAGACTGAATATAACAACACATGAAACACAACATACAGTAGAACAGAGACAGGGCTACTGCATGCAGGCAGCATTACTCAAGTCATGTTCTTCTCTAGAATAAGAGAACATAGGACAAGGAGACGAGTAAAGAGGAATATAGGGAGTCATGTGGAAAATGAAACTAGAGGTAAAGGTCAATGAGGGAAGTCTCTAGACAGAGAGGAAAACTCTCATACCAGCAAATGAGACTACGTAAATTATCAATGAACACCATATCATTGTGTAAATAGGAACATGCACATACTCAAAGACTTACTTTTCCAACAGGAGCCTGAACATGCTAGTCAGTAGATCTCTTAATCTTTTGAGTGATTGTTGGGTACCACACCAGATACATCGTCACATTCAGTGGCTCCAAAAGACTGTTCAAACTACTTAAGCTACACTTTTCAAGAAAAAAGAAAAAAACATTTCACAATTATAAAATGATAAAACAATAGAGATATTCTAATTGGACACATTCATATGCCACTAGTTTTGATATTTTATTATATAATGCACTGATATTTTTTGGAGTGGTTAAGGTAAATATTTTTGGGGCCATTGTAAATGATACGATTAAAAGATGAGCTAATGGAAGAATGGACTGACAGAGACCGTCACTAATGTTTTTCACGTGTTAAAACTGTGTCAAGTACTTTAGGTTGTGTTAGTTAATCTGAGTTGTGCCAGGTACTTTGGATATCAGGTGAAATTAGAGCAGGAAGTCAATGTTTAATTCAACCTGAAGAACTCGGGAACCACTTGAGGTGAGAGATCTGTGTTTTCTCTGTGTAAGATATCTCTTTCTGTGAGCACGTGTTCAGCTGTTTACAGAACAAAATGTCAAACACAATCATGCTTTGTCTTAAAAAAACTTGTAAATAAAAATCAATGAATAAATATTCATTATCTTTGCCATATTACTGAGTGATCTCTTGTTGCAGTATTTGATGTGTGTGTGTGTGTGTGTGTGTGTGTGTGTGTGTGTGTGTTTGTGTTTAAGCAAGATGGTGATGGAGAAGTGATACATCTGATTTTTAAATCAAAACTGTAAAATGGCCACACACACAAAATGTAAATCCCAAGTATTCAGTTAGCTGCCAGTATGCATGTAAGAATTGTTTTAGTTAAATAATAAACACAAACTATTATTGATATATAACTTGAAACAAACAAGATCATTTTTCTATTATCTAGAATTTCTCTCCAGATATGTCATTAGATAACCCCCCTCAACAAAACAAGTATACACTAAAACCCCTGGACACTAATGCCGCGTTCCAGGCAACCTGTAACCCGTGTTTTTCCAACCTTATACCCGTGAAAGTGCACTGGAACGGCAGTCAAACCCGTGACTTCCCACCCGTGAACTCGTACTAGATCGATGTACTACCAGTTACGAGTTGGAAAAACACGGGTTACAGGTTGTCTGGAACGTGGCATAAGTGCATTGCTCAGAGTTTGCTCTCCGTAGTTGTTCCTCTTTGTCGCCATCTCTGTTCGAAATCTGCAATTGCAGTTATTCGTGGAATTATCAGCTTTTTGTGTGTTGTGCCTTGGCACGGCACAGCGCGGATGAATCCAATGTTTTGAGGAGAATGTGCGGCTGTAAATCACCGCCAGTGTGGATACTGTCATTCGCAATCACACATTCTACTTTTTGGAAGTATGATCAACATAACAATTTTCACCAGAAAATGTCGTCTGAACAAGTAAGTCACATCCACTTTTGTTCTGACCAACTAAGGGGAAAAAAGCATTGCAGTAAATCACGCTGATTAAATCTAACAGTCGCTTATCATATCACGTCAAACCGTGCAAATTATACTTTGTTCTCAAATTGTTAATGTTAACAACATCAGCATTGCGTGACATTTAATGCCCTTCCGATATTTATCCTTGTTTTCGCATGGGCCGCTCGCAGTCTCTTTTTTTTCTGTAGCCACTCCGAAGTCTTTCGCGTTTTACAACGGGTGAATCTCCAGCTGATGATTGTCGTTTGAACCTTTCTGGATCCGCCATCAAACTGACAAGTTTAATTATAATTATATCAAGTGCTGTGACAAAGGCTATAAATCTCCACCTCCAACATCCTCACACTCATAGCCTACTAGCCGAGACTCTTCTTTACAGTATGTGGACAGATGTGACGGAATTGACGCAAAGACATGCTTGAATTTCCCGTGGAAATCCACCAGTAATCCACTACATTAAAAACATTATTACAAGCTTACTGTTTTGAATCAGCTAAGGCAAGCAGAGAGTTTTGAACACTGGCTGGTTATCTACTTGCTCAAAAAATTCAAGATTGTTTCAAAGCAGCTTTCAGTGAAAACAGGAAATTAATGCAACAAAGTTTGTTTCTGCTGTACAGCAGATCTAGAATAAAATCATTGTCCAGTATAAATATGTTCATCCTTGATTCATTTCCGTCGTAAAAATCAATAGGTATTAATTTATGGGCCGTTAACACGACACTATTTTCAACTGAAGTAAACAATTGAGAAAGAACTGAAATAATAATTGTATGATCATGTAGATAGCAGATTATATATTATATTGAAATGTTTGACCGTCACAAGGAGACACTTTGGAGATACAGGAGCTTGGGCAAATTATCCATCTAATTCCTGTCTAGGTGTAACAATGGAGGTTATAATGAGATCTTTCCTATGGCCATTTGGGTGTATACAAACTCTCAAAATAAATCAACCGGAAGTTTCTTCACCAAAGACGCACTTGCTTCATTCTCTCACAGTGTGCTGTTTGTTCTAGGCTTTGTGTTCGGCATTGTTCTGCTGTCTTGTGTGTCAATCACTTGCATTCAGGCATTCATGAGCCAGCCATTCATTCATCTCTCGTTTCCTAAATCTCATCATCCCCTCATACACTCCATCCAGATGGTTCTGTTTGCATGGACGTGTGTTGGCGTAGCTGTGACGTGCATCATCAGTCGTGTGTCATGCCTGAGAGAGTACAAGTGTGTGCATGAGTGTAAATGTTCCATCTGCGAGATCATTAGCACTATTAATTTAGGGAGCGAACAGAATGTGGGGAGAGACTAAAAAAAGATAAAGTTTGAACCACAAATAACATTATGTTACTGGAGACAAGGCCATATTGGAGTAACGAACCATGCTACAATTAGTGAATGTATCAGGAGTGTACACTAGTGTACACTATATCTGACACACAATCATTAGTGGATATATATCACAGACATAGTGCACATACAGAGCTTCAGACAGAGTGTACATATTAGTGTATCAGATGTACAGTAGTGTACACTAGTGTATATTTATCAGATGGAGTGTACGCTATTGAATATATGGAGTGTACACTATAGTGAATATATATCAGGAGGAGTGTACACTATTGAATATATATCAGGAGGAGTGTACACTAGTGAATATATATCAGAAGGAGTGTACACTAGTGAATATATATCAGGAGGAGTGTGCACTAGTAAATATATATCAGGAGGAGTCTGATAGAGTCTGAGTCTGATGATTGAAGCAAGATGGCGCCAGTGTGTCAGGCATGCCGTCAGCCGTTCCATCTGTTGTATGTGTTTCTGCTGTTTCTAACACTTGTGTATACTGTCAACACTCTGTCACTGTATGAAACGCTGCTAGATCTGAGAATAACGGCTGGAAATCTGCGCAAATTGGATTATTACGGGGGGGGGGACTGAGCCTCCCTTCCTTTCGGATATTCCATCATACCTCCGCCGCACTCCTGCTCTACCGTCTCGACGAAAAAGATACCGACGCCGGGGGAAGCGTAGCGGTTGTCTCGTGAGGCTGAGGGCGGCGTTTGTACGTCCCGATCGAGGTGGATATGGAGCTGGTCCTCGCCTGTGTGTCGCTCAACGTTCTCTGGACCCTGTTGCATCCTGTCTGGTTACGGTGGTGGGTTCCGATGTGGCCTTCCAGCCCCGCGGCCCCTGCTCTTCCTGTCTCCGCTGGCGCGGAGTGAATCTGGAGTATCTGCGGCCTCTGTGTCGTGCTTCCTCGTCAGCTGTTCGTCCTGACCCGCCGGCTCCGGCTAGGTTTGCCCTGGTTAACGCCAGGTCACTTGGGAATAAAACATTTATCCTTAAGGATTTCTTTATATCACAGGAACTGGATTTCCTCTTTATCTCCGAGACTTGGCTGAGTGCTGGTGAGTTCAGTGTCTTTACGGAACTTTTACCTGACGAGTGTTGCTATTTTAATTCTCCCCGGACATCTGGCCGAGGAGGAGGAATTGCGACTGTTTTTAAGAGTGACTTTAAATGCAAGCAGATATCGCTGTCATCCCCCACCAGCTTTGAACTGAGTCTGTTTGAGCTGGGTCAGTCGCACACGGTGTTGTGTGCGGTGGTTTATCGGCCTCCCAAATATAACAAAGACTTTTTAACGGACTTCTCTGTGTTTTTGGCGGATATTATGCCTAAATATGACCGGGTCCTTATTGTTGGTGATTGTAATATTCATGTATGCTGCCCTGAGAATCCATTAGCGAGAGACTTTCTAAATATCATTGACTCTTTTAATCTTGTCCAATCTGTAACTGGGCCGACACATGAACGTGGTCACACACTTGATCTTGTTTTATCCTATGGTTTGCCTGTTTTTAATCTGGAGATCTGTGATGCTTTTTTCTCTGATCACATGCCGGTACTGTTTGAAGCTACTGTTTGCTGTCAAACAGTTAAACCTCGCGCTGCCGCTCGCACTTGCCGAGTTATTAACCCCTTCACTGCTGCTTACTTCTCGACTGCTTTCAGTCAAAACTGCATCATGCCTGAAAGTGTGTATAATGATACTGAGGCTTTGAACTCTTGGTTTCTCGACACCTGTCAAACTGCCATTGACATAGCGGCTCCATTAAAAATTAGACGGACAAAAACTAAGTCAGAGCCCTGGCTGAATGAATCCACCCGTGCTTCCAGACAGCAGTGTCGAAGAGCTGAGAGAAAGTGGAAAAAGGACAAATTACAAGTGTCTTTTCAAATATTGAGGGATCGCTGGAGCCATTACCAATCCACTGTGAGAGAGGCTAAAAGAAAATATTTTTCTGATATTGTCCTGTTGAACTCCTGCAAGCCTCGTGTTTTGTTTAAGGTTATTAATTCTGCTCTGAATGCACCACCGACTGATGCAATTGATGCTTCCCTGGCTGTGTGTGAAAACTTTCTCCATTTCTTCATTGATAAGGTATTTTCTGCCAGAGCACTTATTTCACCCCCTGGTTTCGATCCTTCAGTGTTTGTCCCCTGCTCTGCTGTTCTAGACACTTTTGAGCCTGTGACTCTGCCCTTTGTGCAGGAGATTGTGGGTCATTTGAAGCCCTCAGGTTCTCCGGGTGATACTGTCCCTCATCGACTTCTTAAAGAGGTTTTCCCGACTATTGGACCATCATTTACTACAGTTATTAATAGTAGTCTGTCCTCGGGAGTGGTTCCTGTTCATTTTAAACATGCCATTGTGCAGCCCTTGTTGAAAAAACCTGGGCTGGATCCTACTGTTTTGGCTAATTTTAGGCCTATTTCCAAATTGCCTTTCCTTTCTAAAATTTTGGAAAAGATTGTCTATTCCCAGCTCATGGACTTTATAAATGAACATAATATTATTGAGATTTTCCAATCCGGTTTTAAAACATTACATAGCACCGAATCAGCACTTTTAAGAGTTTTTAATGACATCTTTTTAGCTACTGACTCGGGTCACTGTGTTGTCCTTGTACTTTTAGATTTGACTGCTGCTTTTGATACAGTAGATCATGAAATATTGATTACTCGTTTGGATCAGTGGGTGGGCATTAGGGGCACAGCGTTAGAATGGTTTAGGTCCTACTTGTCCCAGCGAACTTTCTGTGTTGGCCTTGCTGACTTTGTTTCCTCGACTGCTCCCCTGTCACATGGGGTGCCACAGGGCTCTGTGCTTGGCCCTCTCTTATTTTCCCTCTATCTACTCCCACTTGGTTCAATTCTCAGGAAGCATGGTATTTATTTTCATTGCTATGCAGATGACAGTCAGATCTATGTCCCTCTTAGAAAGTCAGACTCCTACTGTGTTAAGCCATTGCTAGCATGTTTACATGAAATTAAGGCCTGGATGTCTCTTAATTTTTTTAATTTTAATGAAAAAAAGACAGAAGTCATGGTCTTTAGTGGTAGTGGCACTTCTGTGACCCCGTTGGTTGATCTGGGTACCTTAGCACAGTATCACAAGCAAATTATTACTAATTTAGGGGTAAAGGTGGACACTGACCTTAAGTTTGACAACCAGATTAAAGCCGTAGTGAAGTCCAGCTTTTTCCAGTTAAGGCAGCTGGCAAAAATTAAACCAGTCCTTCAGAGACAGCACTTTGAGACAGTAATTCACGCCTTTGTGACCACTCGGCTGGACTACTGCAATGCACTTTATTTGGGGGTAAATGGGTCCTCCATTGCCCGTCTGCAACTGGTTCAAAATGCTGCTGCTCGTCTTTTAACTGGCACAAGAAAGTATGAGCACATTTCACCTATTTTAGCTTCACTCCACTGGCTGCCTGTTCATTTTAGGATTCAATTTAAACTACTCTTATTTGCTTTTAAAGCCTTGAATGGCCTTGCCCCACCGTATCTCGCCGAGTTGCTGCACCCCTACATTCCCAGCCGCTCTCTCAGGTCAGCTGACCAGCTGCTCCTGACAGTGCCTAGAACTAGGCTAAAACTCAGAGGAGAAAGAGCTTTTGCTGTTGCAGCTCCAAAACTATGGAATGTATTGCCACTACACATCAGACAAGCCTCCTCACTGTTTCATTTTAAATCTCTGCTTAAAACCCATCTTTTTAGTCTGGCTTTTAACACCAGGTAATCGTGATTAATGTGATTTAAATGTGTTGTGTGGGCAGTGCATTTTTTATTTATTTATTTGATTTGATTTTACTTATATAATTTCATGTTGTTTTATCATATATATTACTTTTATCCTATTGTGTTCATCTTTTTATCCTATTGTGTCTTTTATTGTTGTGGTGTACAGCACTTTGGAAACCTTGCGTTTATTTAAATTGTGCTATATAAATAAAGCGGATTGGATTGGATTGGATTGGAGGAGTGTACACTAGTGAATATATATCACAAGGAGTGTACACTAGTGAATATATATCAGAAGGAGTGTACACTATTGAATATATATCAGGAGGAGTGTACACTAGTGAATATATATCAGGAGGAGTGTACACTAGTGAATATATATCAGGAGGAGTGTACACTATTGAATATATATCAGGAGTGTACATTAGTGAATATATATATCAGAAGGAGTGTACACTAGTGAATATATATCAGGAGGAGTGTACACTAGTGAATATATATCACAAGGAGTGTGCACTATTGAATATATATCAGGAGTGTACACTAGTGAATATATATCAGATGGAGTGTACACTAGTGAATATATATCAGATGGAGTGTACACTAGTGAATATATATCAGGAGGAGTGTACACTAGTGAATATATATCAGGAGGAGTGTACACTAGTGAATATATATCAGGAGGAGTATACACTATTGAATATATATCAGGAGTGTACACTAGTGAATATATATATCAGAAGGAGTGTACACTAGTGAATATATATCAGGAGGAGTGTACACTAGTGAATATATATCACAAGGAGTGTGCACTATTGAATATATATCAGGAGTGTACACTAGTGAATATATATCAGATGGAGTGTACACTAGTGAATATATATCAGATGGAGTGTACACTAGTGAATATATATCAGGAGGAGTGTACACTAGTGAATATATATCAGGAGGAGTGTACACTATTGAATATATATCAGGAGTGTACACTAGTGAATATATATATCAGAAGGAGTGTACACTAGTGAATATATATCAGGAGGAGTGTACACTAGTGAATATATATCACAAGGAGTGTGCACTATTGAATAAATATCAGGAGTGTACACTAGTGAATATATATCAGATGGAGTGTACACTAGTGAATATATATCAGATGGAGTGTACACTAGTGAATATATATCAGAAGGAGAGTACACTAGTGAATATATATCAGGAGGAGTGTACACTAGTGAATATATATCAGAAGGAGTGTACACTAGTGAATATATATCAGGAGAGTACACTAGTGAATATATATCAGATGGAGTGTACACTAGTGAATATATATCAGATGGAGTGTACACTAGTGAATATATATCAGATGGAGTGTACACTAGTGAATATATATCAGGAGTGTACACTAGTGAATATATATATCAGATGGAGTGTACACTAGTGAATATATATCAACAGAAGTGTTCACTAGTGAATGTATATCAGAAGAAGTGTACACTAGTGAATATATATCAGGAGTGTACACTAGTAAATATATATCAACAGAAGTGTACACTAGTGAATATATATCAGGAGGAGTGTACACTAGTGAATATATATCAACAGAAGTGTTCACTAGTGAATATATATCAGAAGAAGTGTACACTAGTGAATATATATCAGGAGTGTACACTAGTAAATATATATCAACAGAAGTGTACACTAGTGAATATATATCAGGAGTGTACACTAGTGCATATATATCAACAGAAGTGTTCAATAGTGAATATATATCAGGAGTGTACACTAGTGAATATATATCAGGAGGAGTGTACACTAGTGAATATATATATCAGAAGGAGTGTACACTAGTGAATATATATCAGGAGGAGTGTACACTAGTGAATATATATCACAAGGAGTGTGCACTATTGAATATATATCAGGAGTGTACACTAGTGAATATATATCAGATGGAGTGTACACTAGTGAATATATATCAGATGGAGTGTACACTAGTGAATATATATCAGGAGGAGTGTACACTAGTGAATATATATCAGGAGGAGTGTACACTATTGAATATATATCAGGAGTGTACACTAGTGAATATATATATCAGAAGGAGTGTACACTAGTGAATATATATCAGGAGGAGTGTACACTAGTGAATATATATCACAAGGAGTGTGCACTATTGAATAAATATCAGGAGTGTACACTAGTGAATATATATCAGATGGAGTGTACACTAGTGAATATATATCAGATGGAGTGTACACTAGTGAATATATATCAGAAGGAGAGTACACTAGTGAATATATATCAGGAGGAGTGTACACTAGTGAATATATATCAGAAGGAGTGTACACTAGTGAATATATATCAGGAGAGTACACTAGTGAATATATATCAGATGGAGTGTACACTAGTGAATATATATCAGATGGAGTGTACACTAGTGAATATATATCAGATGGAGTGTACACTAGTGAATATATATCAGGAGTGTACACTAGTGAATATATATATCAGATGGAGTGTACACTAGTGAATATATATCAACAGAAGTGTTCACTAGTGAATGTATATCAGAAGAAGTGTACACTAGTGAATATATATCAGGAGTGTACACTAGTAAATATATATCAACAGAAGTGTACACTAGTGAATATATATCAGGAGGAGTGTACACTAGTGAATATATATCAACAGAAGTGTTCACTAGTGAATATATATCAGAAGAAGTGTACACTAGTGAATATATATCAGGAGTGTACACTAGTAAATATATATCAACAGAAGTGTACACTAGTGAATATATATCAGGAGTGTACACTAGTGCATATATATCAACAGAAGTGTTCAATAGTGAATATATATCAGGAGTGTACACTAGTGAATATATATCAGGAGGAGTGTACACTAGTGAATATATATCAGGAGGAGTGTACACTAGTGAATATATATCAACAGAAGTGTTCACTAGTGAATATATATCAGGAGTGTACACTACTGAATATATATCAGGAGGAGTGTACACTAGTGAATATATATCAGGAGGAGTGTACACTACTGAATATATATCAGGAGGAGTGTACACTAGTGAATATATATCAGGAGGAGTGTACACTACTGAATATATATCAGGAGGAGTGTACACTAGTGAATATATATCAGGAGGAGTGTACACTAGTGAATATATATCAACAGAAGTGTACACTAGTGAATATATATCAGGAGGAGTGTACACTAGTGAATATATATCAGGAGGAGTGTACACTAGTGAATATATATCAACAGAAGTGTACACTAGTGAATATATATCAGGAGGACTGTACACTAGTGAATATATATCAGGAGGACTGTACACTAGTGAATATATATCAGCAGAAGTGTACACTAGTGAATATATATCAGCAGAAGTGTACACTAGTGAATATATATCAGCAGAAGTGTACACTAGTGAATATATATCAGATGGAGTGTACACTAATGAATATATATCAGGAGAAGTGTACACTAGTGAACATATATCAGGAGGAGTGTACACTAGTGAATATATATCAGCAGAAGTGTACACTAGTGAATATATATCAGGAGGAGTGTACACTAGTGAATATATATCATCAGAAGTGTACACTAGTGAATATATATCAGATGGACTATACACTAGTGAATATATATATCAGGAGTGTACACTAGTGAATATATATATCAGGAATGTACACTAGTGAATATATATCAGAAAGACTGTACACTAGTGAATATATCGTTGTGAGGAGGGTCCGGCGTATGGAGTGTGTGTTGTGAGGAGGGTCTGGAGTATGGAGTGTGTGTTGTGAGGAGGGTCTGGAGTATGGAGTGTGTGTTGTGAGGAGGGTCTGGAGTATGGAGTGTGTGTTGTGAGCAGGGTCTGGAGTATGGAGTGTGTGTTGTGAGGAGGGTCTGGAGTATGGAGTGTGTGATGTGAGGAGGGTCTGGAGTATGGAGTGTGTGATGTATGGAGTGTGTGTTGTGAGCAGGGTCTGGAGTATGGAGTGTGTGTTGTGAGGAGGGTCTGGAGTATGGAGTGTGTGATGTATGGAGTGTGTGTTGTGAGGAGGGTCTGGAGTATAGAGTGTGTGATGTATGGAGTGTGTGTTGTGAGGAGGGTCTGGAGTATGGAGTGTGTGTTGTGAGGAGGGTCTGGAGTATGGAGTGTATGATGTATGGAGTGTGTGTTGTGAGGAGGGTCTGGAGTATGGAGTGTGTGATGTATGGAGTGTGTGTTGTGAGGAGGGTCTGGAGTATGGAGTGTGTGTTGTGAGGAGGGTCTGGAGTATGGAGTGTATGATGTATGGAGTGTGTGATGTATGGAGTGTGTGATGTATGGAGTGTGTGTTGTGAGCAGGGTCTGGAGTATGGAGTGTGTGATGTATGGAGTGTGTGTTGTGAGGAGGGTCTGGAGTATGGAGTGTGTGATGTATGGAGTGTGTGTTGTGAGGAGGGTCTGGAGTATGGAGTGTGTGTTGTGAGTAGGGATGTTAACCGATGACCGTTTGACCGATGATTGACCGCATCAACGTTAACCGGTCAAAATTGTCGGTAGTCGGTAAAAAAAAGAAAAAAGTGATCTCTAAATTAGGCTATTATAGACAGTGGACTAAACGCTACTACAGTTAGCCATCTCATTCCAAGATCTTTTTGTGTGAAGTGAACAAATCCCTCACTCTCAATTTTTCATAACTCGCCTGTTTGTTTAATAAACCAATAAAAACATTTGGCGCAAGGTCACTGTGTTTGGGTTCGCGCGCTCACAAGGTTTGCGAAAAGTAAAGGCTACAGGCTAAACACTCTAGGTTAGAGCCAGGGCAGACGACAGGATGAAGCGTGCAAAGAAAAGTAGTGTGTGGGACCATTTCACCAAAAAGAATGACACAGATGTAAGTTGCAACTTGTGTGATACAGTGCTTGATTTCAGTGGTAACAGATAAGGTGATGATGATCATCATCTATCTTTATTATTGTTAGCACTAACTTACCTCAAACTAAAGCGGCGTCTCTTCGGAGCTGTCATTTTCTTAAATGAGCCGCGGCAATGTTTCAAATGAGCTTCTAACGCTAGACAAACGTCTTTATTTTCAACGCGATCACCTTGTACCCAAACCATTTCGAAACTAAGGAGCCATTTATCCTCCGTTTACATACAAGCTCCTCGGCGCCGCGTTTGCGGGACTCATGTTTCGCGCTGTAGGGGATTTAAAAAAAGTGACGTGAGTGGAAGGGCGGCAGAGAGATGCGACAGAGTTTGCAGGCGCGGCTCGAAATGGCTGTTATTTCAAATAGTGTGTATTTTAAACTAATCGGTTAACCGGTTTCAACCGGCTAATGAGGCTCGGTGGTCGGTAAAGAAATGTTTTAGTTTTCGCCATCCCTAGTTGTGAGGAGGGTCTGGAGTATGGAGTGTGTGATGTATGGAGTGTGTGTTGTGAGGAGGGTCTGGAGTATGGAGTGTGTGTTGTGAGGAGGGTCTGGAGTATGGAGTGTGTGTTGTGAGGAAGGTATGGAGTGTGTGTTGTGAGGAAGGTCTGGAATATGGAGTGTGTGATGTATGGAGTGTGTGTTGTGAGGAAGGTCTGGAGTATGGAGTGTGTGTTGTGAGGAGGGTCTGGAGTATGGAGTGTGTGATGTATGGAGTGTGTGTTGTGAGGAGGGTCTGGGGTATGGAGTGTGTGATGTATGGAGTGTGTGTTGTGAGGAAGGTCTGGAGTATGGAGTGTGTGTTGTGAGGAGGGTCTGGGGTATGGAGTGTGTGTTGTGAGGAGTGTGTGATGTATGGAGTGTGTGTTGTGAGGAGGGTCTGGAGTATGGAGTGTGTGTTGTGAGGAGTGTCTGGAGTATGGAGTGTGTGTTGTGAGGAGGGTCTGGAGTATGGAGTGTGTGTTGTGAGGAGTGTCTGGAGTATGGAGTGTGTGTTGTGAGGAGTGTGTGATATATGGAGTGTGTGATGTGAGGAGGGTCTGGCGTCAGCCAGAACCGGGACACTCCCTATAACATCTGATGTACTCGTTACATAATGGCGTCTATGCTAATGTTAGTCTTTCTGTTTATTCTGAGGTTTACTGAAGTCAGCCGGATCCGGATAAGATGGTGGACCTGCGCCTGGACCCATCCACAACGCATCCCTGAAGTTCCAGCCTCATCAGCCCTGTGAAGGCCTCATCGACACGACAGCCATCGGCACTGATCCTCAACAAACTCGTCTCCATCCTGGCGTGATGACTCCGACTTCCATCCAGATGGAACTGAATAAATATTGTGAATGTTCTGATCCAATCTGACCTCAGACCTGTAATGCTGCCTGAATCATAATCATACACTGTCCGCTCGTTGGCCAGAGGAGAACTGAGCGACTGAGCCTGGGTTCTCCCAAGGTTTTATTCTCCATTCTGTCACTGATGGAGTTTTGGTTCCTTGCCACTGTTGACTTGGCTTCTGGCTTGCTTAGTTGGGGACACTTAATATTCAACAATATTACTGATCTGCCTTACTTAGGGTGGACGATGACGCAATTTTCTTCTAGAAACAAAGTTTGTTGTATTATATTTATGTTATCATTGTGAAGCTGCTTTGATACAATCTGTATTGTAAAAAGCGCTATATCAAAAAAGGTGACTTGACTTGACATGTGAGGGTCTGGCGTGTGGAGTGTGTGTTGTGAGGAGGGTCTGGCGTGTGGAGTGTGTGTTGTGAGGAGGGTCTGGCATGTGGAGTGTGTGTTGTGAGGAGGGTCTGGCGTGTGGAGTGTGTGTTGTGAGGAGGGTCTGGCATGTGGAGCGTGTGTTGTGAGGAGGGTCTGGCGTGTGGAGTGTGTGTTGTGAGGAGGGTCTGGCATGTGGAGTGTGTGTTGTGAGGAGGGTCTGGCGTGTGGAGTGTGTGTTGTGAGGAGGGTCTGGCATGTGGAGCGTGTGTTGTGAGGAGGGTCTAGCATGTGGAGTGTGTGTTGTGAAGAGGGTCTGGCGTGTGGAGTGTGTGATGTGAAGAGGGTCTGGCATGTGGAGTGTGTGTTGTGAAGAGGGTCTGGCGTGTGGAGTGTGTGATGTGAGGAGGGTCTGGCATGTGGAGTGTGTGTTGTGAGGAGGGTCTGGCATATGGAGTGTGTGATGTGGAGTGTGTGTTGTGAGGAGGGTCTGGCATATGGAGTGTGTGTTGTGAAGAGGGTCTGGCGTGTGGAGTGTGTGTTGTGAAGAGGGTCTGGCATGTGGAGTGTGTGATGTGAGGAGGGTCTGGCGTGGGGAGTGTGTGTTGTGAGGAGGGTCTGGCGTGTGGAGTGTGTGTTGTGAGGAGGGTCTGGCATGTGGAGTGTGTGTTGTGAGGAGGGTCTGGCGTGTGGAGTGTGTGTTGTGAGCAGGGTCTGGCATGTGGAGTGTGTGTTGTGAGGAGGGTCTGGCGTGTGGAGTGTGTGTTGTGAGGAGGGTCTGGAGTATGGAGTGTGTGTTGTGAGGAAGGTATGGAGTGTGTGTTGTGAGGAAGGTCTGGAATATGGAGTGTGTGATGTATGGAGTGTGTGTTGTGAGGAAGGTCTGGAGTATGGAGTGTGTGTTGTGAGGAGGGTCTGGAGTATGGAGTGTGTGATGTATGGAGTGTGTGTTGTGAGGAGGGTCTGGGGTATGGAGTGTGTGATGTATGGAGTGTGTGTTGTGAGGAAGGTCTGGAGTATGGAGTGTGTGTTGTGAGGAGGGTCTGGGGTATGGAGTGTGTGTTGTGAGGAGTGTGTGATGTATGGAGTGTGTGTTGTGAGGAGGGTCTGGAGTATGGAGTGTGTGTTGTGAGGAGTGTCTGGAGTATGGAGTGTGTGTTGTGAGGAGGGTCTGGAGTATGGAGTGTGTGTTGTGAGGAGTGTCTGGAGTATGGAGTGTGTGTTGTGAGGAGTGTGTGATGTATGGAGTGTGTGATGTGAGGAGGGTCTGGCGTCAGCCAGAACCGGGGACACTCCCTATAACATCTGATGTACTCGTTACATAATGGCGTCTATGCTAATGTTAGTCTTTCTGTTTATTCTGAGGTTTACTGAAGTCAGCCGGATCCGGCCGTATCCAGATAAGATGGTGGACCTGCGCCTGGACCCATCCACAACGCATCCCTGAAGTTCCAGCCTCATCAGCCCTGTGAAGGCCTCATCGACACGACAGCCATCGGCACTGATCCTCAACAAACTCGTCTCCATCCTGGCGTGATGACTCCGACTTCCATCAAGATGGAACTGAATAAATATTGTGAATGTTCTGATCCAATCTGACCTCAGACCTGTAATGCTGCCTGAATCATAATCATACACTGTCCGCTCGTTGGCCAGAGGAGAACTGAGCGACTGAGCCTGGGTTCTCCCAAGGTTTTATTCTCCATTCTGTCACTGATGGAGTTTTGGTTCCTTGCCACTGTTGACTTGGCTTCTGGCTTGCTTAGTTGGGGACACTTAATATTCAACAATATTACTGATCTGCCTTACTTAGGGTGGACGATGACGCAATTTTCTTCTAGAAACAAAGTTTGTTGTATTATATTTATGTTATCATTGTGAAGCTGCTTTGATACAATCTGTATTGTAAAAAGCGCTATATCAAAAAAGGTGACTTGACTTGACATGTGAGGGTCTGGCGTGTGGAGTGTGTGTTGTGAGGAGGGTCTGGCGTGTGGAGTGTGTGTTGTGAGGAGGGTCTGGCGTGTGGAGTGTGTGTTGTGAGGAGGGTCTGGCGTGTGGAGTGTGTGTTGTGAGGAGGGTCTGGCATGTGGAGCGTGTGTTGTGAGGAGGGTCTGGCGTGTGGAGTGTGTGTTGTGAGGAGGGTCTGGCATGTGGAGTGTGTGTTGTGAGGAGGGTCTGGCGTGTGGAGTGTGTGTTGTGAGGAGGGTCTGGCATGTGGAGCGTGTGTTGTGAGGAGGGTCTAGCATGTGGAGTGTGTGTTGTGAAGAGGGTCTGGCGTGTGGAGTGTGTGATGTGAAGAGGGTCTGGCATGTGGAGTGTGTGTTGTGAAGAGGGTCTGGCGTGTGGAGTGTGTGATGTGAGGAGGGTCTGGCATGTGGAGTGTGTGTTGTGAGGAGGGTCTGGCATATGGAGTGTGTGATGTGGAGTGTGTGTTGTGAGGAGGGTCTGGCATATGGAGTGTGTGTTGTGAAGAGGGTCTGGCGTGTGGAGTGTGTGTTGTGAAGAGGGTCTGGCATGTGGAGTGTGTGATGTGAGGAGGGTCTGGCGTGGGGAGTGTGTGTTGTGAGGAGGGTCTGGCGTGTGGAGTGTGTGTTGTGAGGAGGGTCTGGCATGTGGAGTGTGTGTTGTGAGGAGGGTCTGGCGTGTGGAGTGTGTGTTGTGAGCAGGGTCTGGCATGTGGAGTGTGTGTTGTGAGGAGGGTCTGGCGTGTGGAGTGTGTGTTGTGAAGAGGGTCTGGCATGTGGAGTGTGTGATGTGAGGAGGGTCTGGCGTGTGGAGTGTGTGTTGTGAGGAGGGTCTGGCGTGTGGAGTGTGTGTTGTGAGGAGGGTCTGGCATGTGGAGTGTGTGTTGTGAGGAGGGTCTGGCGTGTGGAGCGTGTGTTGTGAGGAGGGTCTAGCATGTGGAGTGTGTGTTGTGAAGAGGGTCTGGCGTGTGGAGTGTGTGATGTGAAGAGGGTCTGGCATTTGGAGTGTGTGTTGTGAAGAGGGTCTGGCGTGTGGAGTGTGTGATGTGAGGAGGGTCTGGCATGTGGAGTGTGTGTTGTGAGGAGGGTCTGGCATGTGGAGCGTGTGTTGTGAGGAGGGTCTAGCATGTGGAGTGTGTGTTGTGAAGAGGGTCTGGCGTGTGGAGTGTGTGATGTGAAGAGGGTCTGGCATGTGGAGTGTGTGTTGTGAAGAGGGTCTGGCGTGTGGAGTGTGTGATGTGAGGAGGGTCTGGCATGTGGAGTGTGTGTTGTGAGGAGGGTCTGGCATATGGAGTGTGTGATGTGGAGTGTGTGTTGTGAGGAGGGTCTGGCATATGGAGTGTGTGTTGTGAAGAGGGTCTGGCGTGTGGAGTGTGTGTTGTGAAGAGGGTCTGGCATGTGGAGTGTGTGATGTGAGGAGGGTCTGGCGTGGGGAGTGTGTGTTGTGAGGAGGGTCTGGTGTGTGGAGTTGTGTGTTGTGAGGAGGGTCTGGCGTGTGGAGTGTGTGTTGTGAGGAGGGTCTGGCGTGTGGAGTGTGTGTTGTGAGCAGG
Source organism: Vimba vimba (assembly GCA_022828995.1). Classification (NCBI taxonomy): domain Eukaryota; kingdom Metazoa; phylum Chordata; class Actinopteri; order Cypriniformes; family Leuciscidae; genus Vimba; species Vimba vimba. The sequence goes on from CM040833.1 coordinate 35,759,540, forward strand.
GTCTGGCATGTGGAGTGTGTGTTGTGAGGAGGGTCTGGCGTGTGGAGTGTGTGTTGTGAAGAGGGTCTAGCATGTGGAGTGTGTGTTGTGAGGAGGGTCTGGTGTAAGGAGTGTGTGTTGTGAGGAGGGTCTGGCGTGTGGAGTGTGATGTGGAGTGTGTTGTGAGGAATGTCTGGCGTGTGTGATGTGGAGTGTGTGTTGTGTGGAGGGTCTGGCGTAAGGAGTGTGTGTTGTGAGGAGGGTCTGGCGTGTGGAGTGTGTGTTGTGAGGAGGGTCTGGCGTGTGGAGTGTGTGTTGTGAAGAGGGTCTAGCATGTGGAGTGTGTGTTGTGAGGAGGGTCTGGTGTAAGGAGTGTGTGTTGTGAGCAGGGTCTGGCATGTGGAGTGTGTGTTGTGAGGAGGGTCTGGCGTGTGGAGTGTGTGTTGTGAAGAGGGTCTAGCATGTGGAGTGTGTGTTGTGAACAGGGTCT